>OY992883.1:47845193-47915193 GCA_963921405.1 Cepaea hortensis | reverse complement strand
GTTGTTGACTATTTCTGTGATGTTTCTTGCCTTCTCACGTCACTTCTCTAGATTCTCCTATTATTTGGTTAGAGGTTTTCTTACAATTTGTTTTTGACGTCATTTCGTCTGACCTGCTACCTGGCAGCCAGCAAGAAGATAAATGTCACAGATTTTCATTGTTAGACAAGTAGGAGTACCTATGGGAATAACCCGAGTCCTGTGATGCCCGTTCTTGAATCAACTCCTCTCAACACCTTCTAGAACTACAGCCAGCCAAACGTTAAGAGGATTCGTGTACGTGTTCGCACCAGAAACATAGCCCAAGATTTGAAAATGGAATACATAAGCTGCACATGATACTGAGATAGAAAGAATATCTGTGTACACATCTCCGCTCCCATATGAATGAATAAACGATTGTACAGTGTGTGTATACGTGAGTGCGAGTGTGCGTACACGTGCATGCGTATGTGTGTATGTGTGCGCGCGCTCGCGCTCGCGCACGCACGCGAGCGTTTGTGAATACAAAAATCCCGCATTTATCCATCAAACCACCAGCAAAACAGTTCTCAACTTTACAGAAACAAATCGATACTCTTTCATTATCAAGAGTTTCAGCCATCTTTTAGCCGTTAGCAGAAGAAGCGTCAAACAGTCAGCACACTCTCGCACACGATAACAAATAAGCACATTTTATTTCTATCACCTCCGGCAATATCGGTCGAATTGAAATAATGTTAAGAACTTCGAAATGTGATCCTTGAAAACATTAACATAATATATAGTTTTATATTTCTTATGTGTAAAGATCGAATATCCGCCATATTGTCTATAATTATGGACATTGTTTACCATATTCGTCTTTCGTGTGTTCATAGCCAAGTGCCTTGTCGTCTGGCATCGGAGATCATGCTTCTCCACACCTTATGACCCCCCAAAGGCATGTAGCATTTCGTGTCAGTGGCCAGTCTTGTTCCAGCCTTCCTTAGTCTATCTTACGCCATGCATGCTTAGGTACAGTATTGCTGTTGTTTTGCTTCCCTTATGGGCCCCGCGGTGACACACAGACAAGGTAGCGTATAGCCACAGTATAATTATATCTGTTGTGTCAAGAAACTTTATTCATGAATTTCTGGCCCTGAATAGCCCACTATCAAGGTTGATATGAAAGGGCCCAATCATTCAACATATCTGAGCAAAGTGGGTCTCGTGAATATATAAATGCAGACATAGGGAGGCTAACTAGATCAACAAATGCCCAAATAAGTCGGATATGCCCCCAGAAAGGCCGAAAGAAGCAGATGTCGCAGCTCTGCTTTAAACTGACACAACGCACTTAGTCCAAATCAAACAAGTATCTGACGAACAGAGACGAAGTAGAAGTGTGTCGACACCATTCACGGTCATGACACAGCCACTGACCCAATTTTAACCAAATGCCTGCCTCGATGGGGTTTCGATAACATGGCCATCGAACCGACAGACAATCGTGCTAGTCACTGGGCTGCCGAGCCTTCTATTGTATTAATTACTAAACCGCATGTATAACACACATGGGTATTTATTTGTTTGTGTTTGTTTGTCAAAGATCGTCTGTATTGCACGATGATGATTCTATTAGTGGTTCCATTTTCCAACTTAGATCACAGTATGAGAATCTTAAAACAGGCCGCATGGTGTATTGGCTTTCGTCACAGACATGGGGAATGTTATAGCCGTTGTGATGCTTATAAAAGGATACCATATACCAAACCTCACCTCAGGCACCAGCGAATTCTGTACTTGTTTTACGTAACCCCTTGCAAGACTTCTGCAATACGTCCACATAGCAGACCAACGATACATGGCTATCACTGGTCTAAACCATGCAGGCAGGGGTTCTCGGAGGTGGTGCTCCTAGATAGGCAGTGATCAGAAATTATTCTGGCACTCATCAACGCACCCTCAAATGATATGTAAATAATGTCCATCAAAGGTACAGCCGACTAAATTGACAAAATATTTCAAATATTCGCCAAATTTAATTCTAACTAGATAAAAGGTTCAAATGTCCACCGAACAAAACATCTTACTCAATGACCACTCGATTCAAACTCCTAGCAAGTATTGTATAAAATGTTTTGCGTATCCTTTTACAGGACTTAGCTGTCAACAGCAGCATCTTTCAGCTGTCTGTTGATCTCTTGGCAAGATTACGCTCAGTAGTTTGCCATTGCTTTCTGAGCGGCCGGCTCAGTATCCCGCAAGTCACGAGCGGGGGTCGAACCGTCTCAGCTCTCGCTCCGCTGCGAGACTCTGCGTGATAAACGGGATTACAGAGAGAAAGTGTTGTAACCCCACAGCCAGAGAGACCGGCAGGTATTGTATACTAAACGGAAAATTGGAACTGCGAGTGAAAACCATACCTCGTGTGCGTGCCTCTCATAGCTGTAGGAAAGATACTGAATGTCCCTGAAATGCAATACCACAGACCCCAGGCTCTCATGTGTAAAAGCGTCCAAAGTGGGAAATTGTTGGGCTATACGTTCTTTTGATGGAAAGTCTGACTTGACAGTATGGCGTGTGGGCATCACCAGAATTCGCGGACTGTGACCACGTGGTCCCCCAACTTGAGGTGTACGGGAGGATCAACATACGGAAGTGAGGCTAAGCAGCCATGTGCAAGAGGTGATATTTCCTTTGGTGAGCCCTGTATTAGAGCGTCATGTGTGGACTTCACACATACGGAAGCCTCCGTGGATGACGGAGAATCCCCAAATCTGCCCCTGCATTCCCTTGAGGGCCGACTGACATGCATGTGGCAGTCCCCAACCGGCCAGTTAGTGTGTCACAAGTGGGTAGATGGATAAACATGATCTTAAAACCTTTTGACCGTAAAACATTTTCCGAAATATCGGGAAGGCTTAGTTAGCTAGTTAGTCGACAGATCATCCGCACTGCACATCGAACGATTCAGTCCATTTTGACCAGTATCAATTGTGACTCGATCAATAAACGCCCGCAGAAGTTGAATGTGTCGACCGAAGTGTGCAAATGTCGCAACTCTGCTGTAAACTGACACACCGCAATTACGTCCAGAACAAACAGTAACGAAAGACATCTTATATATACCCATTGATGACTGTGTTGTAACCGGTAAGATAGTTGCTTGTTTGTTAGAATATTATGCATGTTGTGGAATACAGCGTTGGCCATTTCCTTCTTGATTTTAGTCTCCCATTCCCCTTCGTCTGACACCTTTGTGAACTAGAGAGACGACACCTTTCAAAACATGTCATATCCATTTCTATTTTCACATTTGAAATATACAGAAATAGTCATTGTTGAGGCCAGAAATGGCGATTGCTGGGGAGTCGATAAAACCTCAAGCGATGCCCTGTCGTCGTGTGAGGGCGAGAGGCTGGAATCTCGGTTTGGTCACACTATAACTTTCAATTTGTATATTGTATGGTCTGTCCACTTATCTCTATTTCTTTTTGTTATTTGTAATGAGTACCCGTGATTTTATTTCTCATGCTTTTCCAACTTGATTTTCAACTGATTTAGTAAAACAAAAAATAAAGGACACTGTGCACGCCTTAAGGTGTATTGGGTATACAGTGTTAGATCCATATTTGTATAGACCAAGCGCCACTCGGTGGCTGATATGGTCTGTATCACGCCAGCTACCTTCACTTTCCAAGACTAGTTAGTCGACCGATCATCCTCATTGCACGTCGAACCATTCAGTCCATATGTGCTGGGATCCCCTCCTCAGTAATTCCCGCAGCGTGTAGCGGCTAACGACACCAGTTCTGTGTTGGTTTATTAATCGTCTTTGACTTCCCGCGTAGTGTTCTTGTTTGGCCACACCTCTTTTAACTTGCTGTTCTCGCAGTCTGACCATGGTTGTAGATTCACAGTCATCACTTGGTTCTCGCAAACGACTTACTTCTCGTAGGGCATTCAGTATATCAGCCTGGTCCACGGCTCGTCCGCCCTCCACAGTAGCCTAACCTGCATGTCAGCCTGCTAATTTCCTTGTATGCCCTGGCAAGAAAATGAAACTAATCTTTGCCAGCCGTGACCGCTCCAGAGACAACAACCAATGTCTTCGGACCCACCCCATCTCTGTCTTCCCGAGTATATTCATTGAGTCACTAAGGAAACATGCCCGAGTGAAGGTCGGTGTCTCGAGCCATGTTATTACTTTACTTACTGCCATGACTTCCACAGTCAGCCTACTTGTGGTTAAGGCAAAAGACTTCCAAAGATATTTCCTCTTACACATTTTAGGTAGAGTGTAGCTGGTAGCCCAGGTCAATTTAAAAAATGCGAATCCATTTCAATGCGAATCGAACCCATGCTCATCTAGCTGGCGAGCGAGCGTCGGACATCACGCTACCCCCCCCCCCCCCTCCCCCCGACCCCTGACTCTTCGACCATTACAGTCTGTCTTCTCTACACCACGGGAAAAATACACTTTATGAGACTGTTAAGATGTTTAGCAGAGGGCATCGTTCTCTCAATGGACCCAGTGGCACACACAATATAACAACCGCTGTGATAAAGCCCAGATTTACAACTTAAAAACGGGTCTTCGTCACCAATTGCATAACACCTCCATATACAAGGATTCCTTTACCCAAACGTCCGGGATTACAAGTTCATTTACAGACGAATGTTGGAAAATAATGGCATACAAGGCAGAATAGTAATGCATTTCTAATTTTGTGATAGCATACGAAGGTAAGTAATGTAGGAGAATTTAAGTATTGATGAATAGATGAAGGGATTTTAGGGTTTACCATTAATATTGTGCCCGTATTATCATTATAAAGCTTTTTTAGCCTATGTTTTATTATTTACTTGTTAAAATATGACAGTGTTTATTGCGTGAGTAAGTGATTCTTTGGAACCATCTATCAACATCTTTATCAATATGTGCCATGCCATTTAGCGTGGGTGGTCATGTGTCGCCATCTCACTGGATCACCAGAATCGTGGATCAGCTCTGTTCTTGTCGCGACCATGCCACGCGGCCAAGCCATCCAGATATGTACATCTCTGCTTTCCTCTTGTTACTTTCCCCTCACTCTTGCCAGTTGCTACCAAGTCCTCTCGTTTATTTCTTCTCATAACCTGCCCAAAAACTGTTGACTGTCCACGTCTAATTAAGAAGTAAATAATATTCGACCGGGTGTCGGGTCTTAGTCAGATATGACTGAGCTATCTTTTGACAGTAGACGGTACTACCTGCTCTCTGTTAACGCCGAATGTTGGGCGGCGCTCACCAAACCCGACACCCCACATTGTGCCAACGGCTTCGGGCGGAGGAGTGCAATTGGGAGGGTGCAAGTCTTACCCCAGTGCGAGGAAATGCAACCTAAAGACTAAATGTCATGGCAGGGCAAACCAGGCCCGAAGCCTTAGTCGGCAACTGGTCTAGGATGGAAGCTCCGTTAGGCGGACAGTTAGAGCATTGCTTTGCTGCTACGGCAGCTTCTGCAGCTTGTCTTGTTCCAGATGTTGTGATGTTACCTTTCCTCTGTAGTAAAATAGGCAGGCCGAGAGTGGGATCATGCGCATGGGAAACACATGGTCTGTAAATTCAGCCCCGGCTTTGTGTTATGGAGAGGTATAGCTCTATGTTACAAACTATCATCTGTCAAGATGGCAAGGTGCCAGTCAGTCAGTCAGTCAGCCAGTCAGTCAGTCAGCCAATCAGTCATTCAGTCAGTCAGCCAGTCAGTCAGTCAGCCAGTCAGTCAGTCAGTCAGTATGTCAGTCACTCAGTCAGTCAGTCAGTCAATCAGTCAGTCAATATTCCACCATAAATAAGTGCTTCTATAGGAGGAAATAATATTCCACTGACCAATAAAAAGATGTCAATCGCAATGAGAAAAAGAGTATTGACGTGCACTTTATGAGATGAAATAAACTGGAGAACTTGGTGTTAACTGCCATTATTTATGGGGAAAGAACAAAAGAAAGTCAGAGAGGTACATATCTAAATGGCCTGGCCATAATTGAAACAAAAATACAGAGCTGATCCACGACTCTGGTAACGTGTCAGATGGCGAAACACTATCTCCCATCCCAATCGGCATGGACTATAATGATGCAAGATCGAGGGGAAGAGAACAAGGGGAGGGCAGAGAAGTAAATACCTGGATGGCTTAGCCACGTTGGATGGTCGAGACAAGAACACTGAGCTGATCCACGACTCTGGTGATCGAGTAAGATGGCAAAACATGACCGTCCACGCTTACAGGCATGGCACATGATGATGATAATGATGATGATGATAATGATGATGATGATGATGATAATGATGATGATGCATATTCCACCATTTATAGATCCCTTTAAGACGATTGTGGTCATGATAGGAGAATGTTACGAGGAACAGGTGACACAAGAACGTCATCAAGCTACTAATGGCAAATCTAAATCCGCCCTTGTCAACCCTGCAAAGGCATCGGTTACATGGTTCTCCCTAAACAACCATATTGGGAAAACAGACGTGCCGGCAGTAAGAATGGATGGGAGCATTTTGAGTAGAACCCAGTCAATGACATATCTTGGCGTGAAGCTTGATCGTAGCCTGTCCTTCAGAGATCATGTCGATTATGTCATAACGAAGGCTCGAAAAGGTTTGTCAGCAATGAGAGTCATGGCGACTGCCAATATCGAGCAAAGACTGCTAATACTTCTGTTCCAAGGACTGGTGCTATCACGCATCGAGTATGCCCTGGCCATCCTCACTGTCAGCCCTACACAGATTGGAAGACTTGAAAAGGTACAAAACGAAGCCATGCGCATCATTTTGGGCTGCACGAGAGACACCAGCTGTGTAGCAATGAGATACCTCCTTGACTTCCCGACAATGGAACACAGGATCAAGATCTGGAGAGCTCGTGCATACTTAAAAATAAGTGCAGATGAGCAGCACCCTCTGCATGACGCTATATTCAGAGAAAAGGGTGACAGGCTAAAGAGGGGCAAGTCATGGATGGGTCGGGCGGAAGATGTCGTCAGACAGGTCTGCAGTCTTACCAGTATCAACCCCGGCAAGGAATGGGTGCCGGTGCCTCCAGCTTTTAAGTGCACTTTCTCCTGCATTATCACACTTGACAGACGGTGCAGAGAGCAGAACCCTGCCGCTGTCAATTCAGAGGTTAACGCGCTCATCTATGAACACTCAGATAGCCCCGAAGTGCTCATCTATACAGATGGATCTGTTGTAAAGCAGCAGAGAAGTGCGTGGGCATTTACAGCCCGTTCAGCGGGCCGAACCGTTCAAGAATCCAGTGGTGCCCACTCTATGACCACGAGCAGCATGACGATGGAGGTGATGGCAGTTACACAGGCTTTCATATGGCTGGAATCACAGCTTTATACCAACGTGTGTGTACTAAGTGATTCAATGAGCATGATTCAGAAGGTCGAAGCTGGATCTGTACGTAGACAGTGGACTGAGTCGCTGCGGAAGTCTGTTGTCCGTAAAGTCACCTTCATTTTCGTCCCGGGACATGCGGGAGTCGAGGGAAATGAACGAGCTGATAAACTGGCTGGCTCTGCACCCCCTGTAGATGGCCAGCCCATGGATCGTGCCGATGTTATTAACGTCCTCAAAGATATGGCGAGAACAGAGGACTTTGACGTCAGTGATTCCACATCGCTGTTCAGGATGAAAGACTTGGGAGTAAGAATCGGCACAGCCAGACGCGAGAGGTACATCGGGAAAACAAAGCGCCTCGTCAACCAACACAGAACTGGCACTATTAGACACCGGACGCTGATGCATATGTTGGGGGGAGGATCTGAGCACCTATGGACATGTTCGGAGTGCAATGAAGATACCCCAACTGATAACTAACTAACTAACTAACTATCTAAAATCAGGAAGCTGATAATCGGAACGTTGAATGTCAGGACATTAGCTGGGTTGAGAAAGTTAAATTAAATAATTTAATTAAAATTAAAAAAAAAACACAAACATGAAAATGAATGTCCTAGACATGAATGAGATGGTAGTGATATGGGAAAGCTATAACGGACACAGCCGGTCTCTCTGGCTGTGATGTTACAACACTTTCTCTCTGTAATCCCGTTTATCACGCAGAGTCTCGTAGCGGAGCGAGAGCTGAGGCGGTTCGACCCCCGCTCGTGACTTGTGGGATACTGAGCCGGCCGCTCAGAAAGCAATGGCAAACTACTGAGCGTAATCTTGCCAAGAGATCAACATACAGCTGAAAGATGCTGGTGTTGACAGCTAAGTCCTGTAAAGGATATGCTAAAAAAAAAAAAAGAAAAAAAAAATAACGGACACAACGTTAGTTGCATGTCCTTTATAGGAAGTCGCAATTAACCCCAGCAGCTTTTGGCGCTTTGTGATTCAATAGGCAATGTTTAACGTTTAGTAGTTTGCCATTGGTTTCTGAACGGCCGATGCCTCATACTATAGAAATCAAAGCTTAGCTGTCGACTTCAAAATCTCCCATGCCTGATTTCGAACCCTCTATTTGGTATGTCGGGGAAATGTGAAACGCGTTCACTGCCCATATGCTACAGCGCTGGACAAACAAACAATAATATATTCAGAAGGTGATAAACGTGAAAAAGGAGTAGGATCACTGTGTGATGAAGAAACAGCTAAATCAGTTAATGGTTATAACAGTATTTTAGATAGAGTTATTATCATGATAATCAACAGCAAACCAACAGATATAAATATAAGTAAATGCGCCAACATTCAGCTGATATGATAAAAAATATGATAAAAACAACTTATGATAAGTAAAAATGGCGAGATCTGAATCGAAATTGCAATAAATAATAATACTACTGGGAGATTTCGATGCGAAATTATGAAAGGAAAATTTTGATATTGTAGTGAGGAAACTATGGTTTAGGAATAAGAAATGAAAGAGGAGACAAACTTAAAGAATGGGAAAGAAAATTATGAAATGATGATTGGAAACACATAGTTTAAATACCAAAAAAGACGAATTTACACATAGAAAAGCCGTGATAAGAAAATATTCAGCCAAACAGATTACATCTTTTAATAAAAGATATAGAAATGCATTAATAAATGTTACGAAAATTCTTGGTTGTTAACTGTAACAGTGATTATGTGGGCAATGAAAAGTAAAACTGAAGGGAGGCGAAAAGAGGGTTACAAGACTTAATTAAAATATTTTTAATGCACATAGAGAAGCTTAAGAACGATACAGAGTAATTATGAAAGAAAAATACGATGCAATAACTTAACTGCTGTATTATAAATTAACAATGGGAATTGCTAAGAAATTCCATTCATGAAACAAGCAAAACTATATCGAAGAGAGGACAAAATGCAAAGAAAAAATGGGTGAGTGACGAAAACTTAAAATTGATGAACGAAAGAAAACAAAGTAAACGTAACAAACAAGAAACTGATAAGATAAATTATGTATATATATCTAAAGATTAAACCCGTAAAGACACAAGAAAACTGGTTAAGCGAGCAGTGCAAAAAAAATTAATTAAATTCTGTTAAAGATACAAAAACATGCCCAGACAAATCAGTCAGCCGATTGGAAGGAAAAGATGGAATGAGTACAAAGGGCAGCTGTAAGATGGAGAAATAGCACAATAAGTAGAAGACATTAGATTAGAAGGTCCACCTATTCTAAATGTAGTATTCATGGGCGCTATGAATCATACGAAGAAAGGAAATCATACGAAGAAATGAAAACATACAAAGAAAGAAAATCAATCGAAGAAAGGAAAACAGCCGAGCCAGGTGGAATCACGATAGAGATGTTAGAAATACTTGGAGTATTTGAAATAGAAATATGAACTTAACATTTTTACGGATATTTACACATATAATGAAATCTGAATTTATAGCTTCACAATAAAAAAAAAATTAAAAATAAAACAGTAGGAATTGAATGCGAGGATTTTCGTACATTCAACCTTACAGCCCATGTTGCCGCACTTCTAATCAGAATTATAATAAGATTAACAAATAAACAAAAATTAAGATTGACATTGGTGAAGAACACTATGAATTTATGGAGGAAAAAGTTACAAATAATGCAATATACAGATTTAAAGAAAAAATAGTTGTATATCCTTTACAGGACGTTTGCAGACAACACCAGCATTTTTTGCTGTTGTTGATGTCTTGGCAAGTTTCGCTCAGTAGTTTGCTATTTCTTTCTGAACGACCTGCACCCATACCATTTCGTAGAAAACCAGCGCAGCGGTCTGCTGCCACATCGCGCGCAGCAGTGTTTCGAACGCGGGTATGAGGGATTAATAACTGCGTCCGTAACACCTTGGCCACGAAGACGGCAATATACACATTACGAATACTAATAAAGGGATCAACAGACACAAAGAAAGATATATTACTTTAGTTGTAGGTCAGCTGGCCGAATTGACAAAAGTGCTCGCTCTTAAACTTCCGGTGTATTGATGCTGAGGTAGCGTGTTCAACCCCTACACCAATCAGTTGGATTAAAATGTTGACTTCTCGTCCTTGACTTGTGGATGTAAATTACAAGTAACCCTGAAGTCGGACTGGGTTCACCTGATGGCGAGAGACAATGGTAATAGGGAAAGCTAATCCACACGCAAAAATCAGTCCAGTGCACTAAAAGTAGTAGCAAGTGTATGGACTATGCTTGAGTTCAAAGCGAGCGAGCGTAAAGAAAAAAAGAATTACTTTACTATAATTTGTTTACAATAGTTCACAGACAACAGATGCTGTGATATACATTCTAAAACATTTGGTACTTAGACTCGGGTTTTGCTATTTTTAACTCTTTACCAAACAAGTTCTGCTTCATTGATTATACCAAGGCATTTGATAAAGTGAAACATACTGACATGATAAAAATGCTGGAAAATATTAACATTAATGGGAAAGATCTCAGAATACTAAAATATGTTTACTGGAAACAAGTAGCAGCAATTAAAATTGGAAATAAAGAGGGCAATTATGAACAAATAAAGCTACGAGTAAGTCTGGAATGTGATTTGTCCCTGGATCGTCTCTCTCTCTCTCTCTCTCTCTCTCTCTCTCTCTCTCTCTCTCTCTCTCTCTCTCTCATCTCTCTTGCGCGAAGTAATGATGAGATAAAGATCAAAGAGAAATCCGGAATTCTGTTTGGGGGTTAATATAAACAATCTTCTCCTTGACTATGACACAGAATGATAGCTAAGAGTCCAAAATATCTTCAACGTTTGGACATTGTAGTAATAGAGAGTGCAAAACAAGGACTTTCCTTGAATATCAAGAAAACAATAAAACATCAAAGAAAACGACGACAGCAAAATGTGATATAACAATCGCAGGGAAAACGCTTATCCACCTGATACATTGAAATACCTAGGGGCAATTGTAACATCAGATGGAAGATGCGTGATAGATATTAAAGGACAAAATAGGTCAATCAATAGCTGTATTTCATCAAGTGAAGAGAATCGTAAGTAATATGACACTATCATAGATTGTGCGAAAGACAGTTCTGTAATCTTATATATAAATTAGGATGTGCGTCCGTATTTATGTATCTCTGTATGTATGTATGTCCTTTATTTGTTCGCGAACGGCCCATCCGATTGAGATGAAATTTTCTACACGCCTTCCTTTCATTCCAGAGCTGTCAACTGTGATATTTTGTTAGTGTGAAATCGCCTGCTTACTCAGTATTATTTCATTTTTCATTTTTCATCATAATTTCATATATCTCAGGGGACCTAACTCTGTAAAAGTTATTTCAAGGGGCATAACTTTTCTGTATAACTTATAGTCATATTGTGGCATCGTTTTCAAAGATTTATAAACTCTTTGTCCATAGTTATGTACCGGCATATGAGTTATAATAAATAATGATACAATCTGTAAGGCATTTTCAAACTTTTCATAAAAATGATGCACAATGCATAACATTGTAACTCATCTTTTTTTTCTTAAGAAGTTACTGTAGTCATGCAGGTGATTAGAAAGAGTTTTCATTAAAAATAATGGATGGTGTGTGGTAGAACGTTCTTTTAAGTTACATTTTTTTTTGTTGTATGAATTTAATGAAGCCGGACAGGGTCAGGCAGACAGATAGACAGACAGACAGACAGATAGACAGTCGGGAACAGGAACTTATATGACTACTTATATAAATTAAATGAGATGCTTCACACCAGGAGCTGGGCGATGTCGGGCCGGGTCAGACAGACAGACAGACAGACAGACAGATAGTCGGTAACGGGAACGGGAACTTATATGACTACTTATATGAATTAAATGAGATGCTTCCCACCAGGGACTGGGCGAAGCCGGGCAGGGTCAGGCAGACAGATAGACAGACAGATAGACAGACAGATAGACAGTCGGGAACGGGAACTTATATGACTACTTATATGAATTAAATGAGATGCTCCACACCAGGAGCTGGGCAATGCCGGGCCGGGTCAGACAGACAGACAGACAGACAGACAGACAGACAGACAGACAGACAGACAGACAGACAGACAGACAGTCGGTAACGGGAACGAGAACTTATATGACTACTTATATGAATTAAATGAGATGCTCCCCACCAGGGTCTGGGCGAAGCCGGGCAGGGTCAGCTAGTGTTATATAAAACCTCTTTCGCTGTATGGCAGTTAATCGTGGAACGCGAATGAACAAATTAGTAATATCTTGAAAGAAACGGAAATGTGGTTCCTGAGACGAATGTTGTGAATACCTTGGACTGCCAGAGTAACTAACAACTACTGCCTGCAAGAGGCTAATGAAACTAGAACATTATATGGAATAATAAAAAAGATACGATCAGCGTTCTTTTGTTATATATTAAGAAGAGAGGCACAGGGAAACATCGTGATGACTGGAAATATTAGTGGGAGAAGAAGCAGTTGCAGACAGAGAGAAATGATGATGGATGGAGTGATCGGGTGATGTGGAGGAATATCATCAATAGAGTTGATACGGCGCACGACGGACCGAGATCTGTTGAGGGACGCCAGTTGGCAGGGCACATCACGATGACAGCGCTTAAAAACGTCGCTTAAAAGTCGACAGGGTCGACTTCATTGCACCGGGTTTTATCCCATATGGCTCGGTCTCTTTCCGCAGCACGGAAAGCGTCGCACAAAGCACGAACTCCGTAGCTTTTAGCGACGGCCCACAGGAGTCTCCGAAA
Source organism: Cepaea hortensis (assembly GCA_963921405.1). Lineage (NCBI taxonomy): Eukaryota > Metazoa > Mollusca > Gastropoda > Stylommatophora > Helicidae > Cepaea > Cepaea hortensis. The sequence goes on along the minus strand of OY992883.1, from coordinate 47,902,030 downwards.
CATTTAACTCGTAAACCGAAGGGCGCGGCCCGGAATCGAACCCACAACCTTCAGAGGACGAGTCAAACGGCTTGACCACTTCGCCACAGAGACTCCCAGAGATGACAGTGCTACAAAACAGAATATGTCGAGTATACTTAGAAATGAAATGGGCACCATCAAAGTGGATATCTGAACGTGACCATACTTTTATGGTTGCCCTACATTGAGTTTTGATGGTTGCCCTACATTGAGTTTTGATGGTTGCCCTACATAGTTTTGACGGGGCTGCAAAGATTGGCAGGAGCCGCGGTGGCATAGTGGTGAGACACTCGTCTATTGGCCTGGTGGTGATTGGCTCAATCCGCATAGGGGCCCATTTTTGATGTTTAAAACTGACCTTATCTCTTATGTTGACCCAGCATAGAATGGGTGCCAAGAAATTCTTTGGAACGTAAAAGTGACCGGTGTGATACTGAAATCACACATGGAGTTCCAAATGGTCTATAAAATGTGGGTCCAACGCAATATACCCAATGCACTATTAGGCGTGTGTGGTATACAAAAACGTCTCTACTAACATCCGTCTATAGATGCCCTTTAAAAAAAATTACTAATCCCAAATACTTACTGTTAAGTACCTTACTTTCGGGAAAAGAAAACAGAGAAAAACTAACCCGTAGGGTAGCTTAATTTATTTGGCCTTATTTTGGTTCACGCACCTGGCCAAGACCGGCTAGTTTTAAAACAAAGGAACTAAAGCGGCCATTTCTATTCAAGAGAGCAAAAAAAGAAAGTCGGCCTTTCCCTTCGGGGATAGGGCATTTTTGCCCTAAAAATATGTCATTCTCTGCAACCATGGTGCGTTAAATCTACATTATTAATACGTATTTATGTATTACATATACCATTGTGTTTAATTAAGAATTAGTTAGAATGATAAATCAACAATTCTTGTAAGCCAGAGTCTTGAATGATTTTTACCACTAAGCGCCATGCGGTAACACGCTGTAATTTTTCCTATGCTTTACAATTTCAAATCCCTATGTTAAAACCTTTTATAGGCATTAAGAACTAATATCTAACTAATAGTGCTTATAACCTATAAATATTATGTGTACTGTAGAGTATCAACTCTCATGTCAGAAACACATTCAGAAACTCTTCTCAATTTGGGAGCAGACTCCTGATTCATACTTCATAGTATAGAACTCGTTTCTGGCAATTTCATAGTCCTATGAAAAATAACTTCTATGCATGGTTAACTATATCTCACTATCTATGCTTAGAAATCTGCAAATAATCTATGTACTGTAGAGATTGAACTCTAAAGAACATTTTCAAACGAATTGTTATCCATGCGGGGACATACAAATGATTACGCATATTCCTGACTCTTAGTCAGGGGATAAAATGCTCTGCCACATTCTAATCTGTAACTTGGAACTATAGTGCTAAATTTTAATACAATTCTTTTGTAAACAGATTAGTAACCACTCAACATGAGTGATGAACATATAATCATTTCATACAATAGTGCTAGGGAATTGCCATGTTTGAGAATATAAATTCAAGAACAAAGACAGTAAACGCTTGATATAGCTGAATGTTCGGATAGGATGTGCCTTCAATCCGCATCACCTCACTATAGTAGGAACAGAAGCGAAGATTGATGTGAATAAATTGCTTGCTATATTCAGAAGACTGGACCATGCTGCATAAGTTATTCTAATAAATACACTCCGAATAATAGCAGTAATTGGCAAAATATATCACAGCGGTCACTATCCTTATACTACTGTAAGCAGTGGGGGGAAAACAATGTATGTTTTAGTTTATGGATTAACCCCAGAGGAAATCCAACAACCTAGGATCCTTGCATTATCATTATGATTAATTATTATGTATGATTATCATATACTTAATATCAGAGAAATGTATGTTTGTTTTCTCTGTTATGAGAATTTTCCTCTGTCCGTATTGTTACTCTTCACTGTGGGAAATACACATTGTAATGTGACTCCTGTGGAAACATGAGATGATGAAGGAAACCTGTGTATGTCAGTACTTAAGAAGACAATGTTGAATAGCCTTGGCCTAATGCTGATTATAGTGCCAGAAAGAAGACGCGGCATTAGAAACCACAGAGATTATGTATAGGCTATTCTCTTCAAGTAGAGAGAGAGGGAGAGGCAATATCAACATGTTCGGATGGACAGAATGGCTCCGGTCATCAAATAGTTCCCAGTAACAATCTCAACAAAACATAGAGTGAAAAGATACCTCACTCACTATTAGAGTCAGAATGGCTCAACGCCAAGCAACGAGGGACAGTGGAACGTGGACACCCACTCCTTTCCCCTTCTCCTCTTGTTGTTTGTACTTTTGTTTGTAATTATGTTACAACCATGTTAACATAAAACAGTAGGTTAATGCTCGTGTTGTATTCTTGTCATCCCTTTTCTATAGAAGAGAAGCAAGTGGTGGTTGAATTTGGTGGGACTGCGTTGCCTCCCATATCCACTGGAAACTGGGTCAACAGCCAGTAAAGGATACATGACAACCTGTCCTAAAACAGTCTGGGCCAACACAACCATGTTTACTGCTGCAATCATAAGCTGCAAACGCCAGCAAAAGACCAATTCGAAGAAAACTGACAACGTTGCGGATGAAGCCCTACTTCAGAAGGAATATCCAGGATGGACTTCAGTATCTAATAATCTACAAAGATGAAGATCAACAGAGTAACTGACAACAGTGTATCGTCTGCTTTACTTCTGAGAAGTACCACTTATGGCCTCATCATTCAACCAAATCAGTGAAACTATGGGACAATCCTACTACAAGTTACTAAAACTAGCAACAGTGAAAACCCTTCAACTGTTGGTTGGATTACCAAGGTGATATCCAACAATGGATAAGCCTTCGAAAGAAAAGTCACAGAGCAGCAAGTCAACATAAGGTTAGAGGCACCCAACACCAAGTTCCAGAATACTAACACCAACTCAAACAAATGGGAAGAGACACTGATACCACAGAAGCCAGTACAAACAAGGTACCAACTTAAGATCATCTGAAAACCATAACTACACCAGATTACCTCAAGGATCCAAAACCTGAACACTATGAATAAGACCATATGAAAGCAGCTAGCGGAGCAAATGCCTTTACGCCTGCAACCAAAGAAAGCATCTTATTGCTTGCAACCCTGGGTATATATGTTGAAAGTAATATTCTTCAGTCCCATGCCTGCAGCAGAATCCTGGAAATATCTCCAGATGAAACCAAAATGAATGACTCACCATTGTATGTTCTACACTGAAATGGAATGAATCAGAACTCTATGCTGGTTGCATGTCGGTCTAACTGCCCCACCACCAAGTGTGGGATGGCCTATCAACATGAACCGGGTGTGTGACAAAGCCTTTTGAACTAAATTGGGAAACGGTTAACATAAACCGAGCTGTTGGACAGTCGTCATCTTTTCATCGATAAGATGATATAGGGAAGAACATTCTGCACGAGCTTAAGTTGCATCTCCTGAAAGTATGACAGACCTAGGCATCAATTTAAATTGGAACACAGAGCCCAATGGCGACGGAGTATTCTTGAATTCAGTCCCATGGAGGGAATATATGCTTGTGTATAATTCTATTCTTGGATTATGGAGTATAAATATTCTCCAGCCAACTTCAGTGGACATACTGTAAGTAGAAAATGACTGTGAGTACATTTATGTCTGCCCGGATAAATATGGACATTATCTGCTTCGCACTGGAGAAGAATAACCGACAGCAACACCTAAGGAAAAACACTATAATTAATGAGTTTAATTATTAGTACTAGCAAAGTTTCATATGTGTTTTTCTATGCCATGGATTTATAAGGTAACTATTGTTTTAATTGGTAATGAGGTATAACCAATGATGGTTATGGTAAATAGAATATTTTGACACCAACTCATTATTTTTAAACATGAGACTTGTAAAGGGTGTCAGAAACAACTGTTTTATATGTTAGGTTTTCAGCACTTAGACCAATGTTGTGTTTTTATCTAGGTAAAATAAGTCAAGTTAGCAGAACCAATTTGTAGTTGTTGTGTTGTATGTAATACCATTGTTTTTCTTGGGTAAAAAGGGGTTAAATGTGTTTTGATAATGCAACTCATTCCCATGCCTGTAAATGAGATTCAATGTGACTATTACACTTTCATGTATGTTACTTAAGATCTTGATTTAATACTTGAACTGTTTGTCCAAAATTTGTTGATGTGTACATCCAGTAAATGTGGTGTTCAACAGTGGTTGTTTATATGTTGTGAACAATCAATGTCTTCTAGCACTAGATAAACTTTAGAGGGTGATAAGTGGGAATGGAGAATTACTCATAAATACAGCTATGAACAGGAGTGAAGTATTTTCCTTCTGGTGTTTATGGTAGAATTCCATGATCACCTTAAGTGGCTAAAATAATAGAGAATCAAATTAAATCCCCTAGACAAATTAACATAATATTCTCATAAATTAAAATCCACATCCCACAGTGTGCAAAAATTATTTACTTTTACTTTACTATCCCCCTGCACAACAGAATATTTCTAGTATAATTGAATACAGAGGAAACTGGCAGCATCAAGTGGATCTATGGCTCCTACAGATATTTGAATGTTTACCCTATAATGGATCTTAATGGGATCACATCGTCTCACAAAAGGTCATGGGTTAATTGCACCTGTTTTCAAAATGCATCTGTTTCCTTTACTCGCCCTTGTGTCGTAAATTCAGTTCCCTTTTTGTGTGCGTGTCTGCTCTGTGGCGAAGAAGTCACGAATGCAATTAGCAATCGCGCATACGGCGTTCGAGACACAGGTCCGGGAGATTTGGAAGCAGACTGACTTGCGTTGGTTTCCATACAATGATAGGTGTGCCGGTCGTTCAGAATGCAACGGCGAACTACTGAACGCAAACTTTACCAGGAATCACAAATAGCCCAAAAATGCTGGAGTTGACTGCTATGTCATGTAAAGAATAAGCAACTAAAGTGTGTGTGTGTGGGTGGGTGGGTGTGTGGGAGTGGGGTTGGGGGTTGGGGTGGGTGGGGTGGGGATGGATGTGGGTGTGTGTGTGTTTGTGTGTATGTGTGTGTGTGCGTGTGTGTGTGTGTGTTTGTGTGTGTATGTGTGGTGTGTGTGTGTGTGTGAGTGTGTGTGTGTGCGTGTGTGTGTGTGTGGTTTTACCTCTCTAGTAAAGTCAACGTTTTACAGGTGTAATGAAAGCGAGATTACACTTTCCCTGTCATCTATTCGTGGAAGCCGCTGTAATCCACTTTAACACAACTGCTTGTCTTGACTTCACGTAAGCCACAGCTCCACGTTTGAGCATGATGTGACTCACAGGCTAGCGGACGAAAGGAGGCGCCTCCTATTGTTAGAGTTTACAATAACCCACTACACAACATAATTTTCTAGTATATTTGGAAAGGAAATGTCCAACATCATATTGACCTTTTCTCTTTCTCCGTGGAAAAACTGTAATGGTGGCCCTATACTGTGTGTTAGTGGGATCACTGCGTCTCACAAATGGTTATCGGTAGATTGCAATCGTTTTTATAATTCATCTCTTTTCATCCTACTCACTCATGTGCCATAAATGAAAACCTCCTTTGGGTGGTGTGACCTCTCTAGTACAGAACAATGGTCTGAAATTTTCACGAGAGCTGCATTATCCTTTCCTTGCGACCTGTTCACGGAAGCCGCCGTAGGACACTTTATTTCATCAGCTGCGTACCTTCACTTCATGAAAGACTGATTTCTAAGCTCTAACTCCGCCCTGGCACAATGTCACATCACAGGCTAGAAAACGAAAGGAGGCATCTCAAATTGCTAGAGATTACCCAAACCTACTACACAGAGCAGACTTTTTCTAGTAAAGTTTAAAAGGAAATGCCCATCATCAAATTGATCTGCTGTTCGAGAACACGCTTTGTTGTTTACCATACATAGAGTATTGTTGGGACAACTGTGACTTACAAATTGTTATTGCTTAGTTGTATTTGTTTTCATTAGTAATCTGCTTCTTTCCACTCAACCGTGTACGGTCAACCGAACTCATCACATTATTTGGTAAGTGGGGTCGGGGATGGATTGACATTTCTAGTAAAGGGTAGAGATTTGACAGTTTAATGAAAACTAGATTATCTTTTCCATATGATGTATTTACGGCAGCCCCGGTAGCACGCATGCCTGCCCGTCTGGTGTTCTTGAGTTCGAATCCCATAAGAGACGGGAAGTTTAAAAATAAGGTCTCCGAAATCGATCCATTCTAAAATAGGCACCAAGAAATGTTTGGGATATAAAGGTGTGTGTCGCAATATTGACCCCATCACACATCGCGTGCCGACTCACCATCATCATTGTCACATACCTTAATGTATATACGATTATATAAATGTGTTTATACATGTATAACAGACAACTGCCTAATTTGGGAGTTAAAACAAAATACGATTAATAGGGAACTAGATCAGTTAAAGAAAGTCAAGTATACAACAGGAAATACTAATTATGATTTGTGCACAGTGAAATATTACAAAGAAATGCAAGACAATTTTAACATACGAGGCGAGTCAGTAAGTAAGTCACACAGTTCTGTGCGATGGCAGGTAAATGTTATTGGTGTTTTCTACAGGTGTCATTAGGTGACAGCAACATCGAACTTTATATTCCCGTTCGTCAGGTGGCGCTAGGTGTCTCATGCGCATGTGCAGCACATGAACGGAGTGTACAACCAAAGAGCAACGTGCTGTTGTGCATTTTTTGTGGGCAAAAGGACTGCCTGCAAAGGACATTCATAAGGAAATGCTTTCTGTTTATGCTGACAAATGTTTGTTCCGTAAAGCGGTGCATAGCTGGGTAGGAAAAAATTTCTCAATGACGCTCTAAAATTGTTGATGAAATCAAATCTGGTCGTCCTGTTGAGATTGCAACAGAAGCATCCGTGCAGCGGGTGGAGGAGGTGATTAGAGGTGACAGGCGAGTAACGATAGACTCTGTAGCATCTGCAATAGGGTGCTCACATGGTTTAGCGTACAGCATAATGCATGATCGATTGCAATTTAAGAAAGTGTGCTCAAGGTGGGTATCCAGACAATTGAAGGAGGAAGACAAAATGAACAGATTTGGCCTGTCCTTGCATTATCTCTGTCAATACGAAGATGAATGAAAAGACATGTTGAACAGGATTGTTACTGAGGACGAATCATGGGTGCATCACTACCAGCCCGAATCAAAGCGTGCTTCAATGCAATGGAAACATCCTTCTTCGCCTTGTGTCCAAAAATTCAAGGTTACGCCATGAGCGGGGAAGGTTATGCTGACAGTGTTCTGGGATTGTCAAGGAGTGCTTTTAACCAATTTCAAGAAGAAAGGTGACAATGTGAATTCTGAATCGTACTGTGAAGTTATATCGATGCTTCGTGATGCAATTCGAAGAAAACGTCCAAGACTGCGGACTAGAGGAGTGTTGCTTCTTCATGACAATGCTAGACCACATACGGATCGATTAACTCAGGATAAAATTAACCAACTAAGGCGGGAAGTTCTGGAACATCCATCTTACAGCCCCGATTTAGCCCCTAGCGATTTCCACCTTTTTTTTTTGGTCCACTGAAAACCCATCTTGGCGGGAGACATTTCGTGAATGACGCCGAAGTTGAATGTGAAGTGAAAACGTAGTTTAGAAAACAGAGCATGCAGTTCTATGCAGCCGGTTTCGGAGGACTGATAAAACGATGGAATAAGTGCATTAATGTTGGTGAAAATTATCTTGTGAAATAAAGGGACAGTGTATGTATAAAAATAAACTGGTTTCAAGTTGTTATCATATTTAGTTATTTTTCTACAGCGATTTGTGAATTACTTATTGACTTCCCCTCGTAGATGTAAAGAACAAATTCGATATATTGTCTGATCTAGAGATCCTATTTCAAGGTGTGGATGATCAATGGAAAATGTTGAAGAACTCAATCAGTTTGGCTCCAGAAACATCATCATCATCATCATCAAGTGACCTGCCAGCTGGCGGAGGCGTTTATGGCTCGCCATAAATCTATGCAACTCTGCTGATGATATCCCTCCATGCTACCGTCTCAATCTATCCATCATCATTTCTCTTGGTTTGCCACTGTCTCTCTTCCGCTCGATCTTTCCAGTTGTCCCGATGTTATCCAATGCCTCTCTTCTCATCACATGACCGAAGAAAGCTGTTTGTCTCTTTCTTATTGTTGTATATAATGTTCTAGTTTCATTAGCCTGTTTCAGCCAATCGTTGTTAGTTACTCTGGCAGTCCAAGCAATTCGAAACATTCGTCTCAGGAACCACATCTCTGTTGCTTCTAATTTCTTCTTAATTTGTTCATTTACATTCCAATATTCACTGCCATACAGCAAAACTGGTTCTATAAAACGATCCGATTTTACATGTATTGTCAGATTATGTGGAAAACCTTCATGATGATAACATAGAAGAACAGTATGATAATCGAATTAATAATGTAAGACCATCAATTTTGAATATGGAAGTTCAGAATGCTCTTAACCATGTGGAAACTGGAAAGTCCCACGGTTGAGACAACATCACAACAGAAATGATTAACGCTTTAGTAGAATATGAAATAGATAAAGTTACCAGACTGCTAAATACAATATATGATACTGGAGATATATCTCATAAATTATGTAATTCTGTATTTATTGCAATCCCAAAGAAATCAGGCGCCTTGGAATGTGATCAACATCGAACAATTAGTATAATGAGTCACATCACGAAGACTTTGCTAAGAATTATCATGCAAAGAGTTAGAAAGAAAATACAACCTGAAATAGGAGAAGAACAATGTGGGTTTGTAGAAGGCAAGGGTACAGTAAATTCTGTGTATATGCTGAGAACAGTAATTGAACGTTCTATAGAAGTAAATATAGATCTACATCTTTGCTTTATTGACTACACAAAGACTTTCGATAAAGTGAGACATGTCGACATGATAAGGATGCTTGATGATCTAAAAATTGATGGGAAAGACCTTAGACTTGTAAACAACATATATTGGAAACAACAAGCTGCCATAAGAGTTGATAATGAAGTAGGTTAATATCAGCTTATTAACAGAGGTATGAGACAGGGATGTGTAATATCTCCAGATCTGTTTTCCCTGTACAGTGAAAATATTTTCAGAAATATGCAAGATTTGGAAGGAATCATCATTGGGGAACGATACATCAATAATATTAGATATGCAGATAATACAGTCTTGATTACAGACAATGAGAAGGATCTGCAACATTTGTAGATGCGGTTGTTGCGCACAGTGAACAACTAGGGTTAGAATTGCACTGTAAGAAGACACAGATTATGGACGTCACTGGGACAAGGGAAATACCACAATGTAATATACATGTTGGCATATTCTTAAACAAGTGAATTTATATAGTTATCTCGGAACAGTCATATCATCCGACGGGAGATGCCTTAAAGAGATTGGAACAAGAATCGCCATGGCGAATTTAGCCTTTTGCAAGATGAAAAACATACTGACCAATAAAAAGATGTCAATTGCAACGAGAACAAGAGTGTTGCTGTGCTACATAGAGCCTGTACTTTTATATGGGTGTGAAGCGTGGACAATGAGCAGACAAGCTGGAAAACATCTGATGGCTGTGGAAATGTGGTTTTTGAGGAAAATGCAAATAATACCATGGGCAGACGGAAAAACCAATGAACAAATCCTTCAAGAAACAAATGAAAATCGTAAACTGATTAGAGTCATTAGACGTAGACAGTCAAAATACTTTTGGGCATATTATGACAAGAAATGAATTAGAGAACTTGGTGACAACTGGCAAGATCGAAGGGAAGAGACCAAGGGGAAGACCGAGAAGTAAATATCTGGATGGCTTGGTCACGTGGCATGGTATGAGACAGTAGCACTGAGCTGATACACGACTCTGGTGAACGAGTATATGGCGAAACATAACCGCCCACGCTTGTCGGCATGGCACATGATGGACGGATTGAGATCAGAGGATCAGTTAACAAAGACAGACAAGAAGAAAGGTTACAAGTTCAGGTCAGCGCTATCGCGAGACGTCCAGTCGCTAGGGAAACTCGACGTTGAAAGGAAGCGGAGGAAAATGGCTTCAAATTTCCTCTTCTGCTGTTAAGTGTCGTGCGGAAGAATAGTTTTTGCTCCAGCGCTCAATTGGTGGCACTAGATAGTGTCATTGCGTATGATTGTACAATGCCTTTGATGTCGTCAAACCATATTCTTCTCAGATTTCCTTTGATGTAGGGCCAGTGCTTGTAGTTGATGTTGTTGCAGTCTAATGAGATGGCCAAACCATTTTATCACCTTTCCTTTAATATATGTGGCGCAATTTGTTGATCCCACTGTCTGTCTGATAACATCATTTCTTATTCGGTCTCGGATAGTTAAGCTGGCAGCTCTCATCAAGCGTCTCATTTCACAAGTGTTGATTTTGCGTAAGTGTGATTTGGATAATGCCAAGTTTAACATTGGCGGCATACGGTTGGTATGCTTGTGCTATTTATTATCTGTCGTTTTCCGGACATCCGTTTCGGTATGAATTATAAATGATATATAAACGCACTTGCTTTTTGACATCTGATTTAGATTTCTGTCTATTCTGCCATCTTCTGTGATCATACTTCCGAGATTACTGAGATTGCCGATTACTGTATAAAAACATGATGCTATCGCCATAAGCCCAAATACACCACATGATGTGTAAAAAAAAAATCTTTGTATACTTTTGATCTATTTATCCTTGAGAAAGTAAATTTGTTCCCACAAGAATGATAGGCGTGATGGCTGTCTCCGCTTTCTTCGCGCGGATAAACCATGCAATCGATAACGCCTCAGTCTGTTATCTTCAAGTTGGCAGTAAGAAAGTCTATTTGAAGTTAAGAGTGTGGGTAGACAGAAACTGAAATTGAGAGATTGTGGTAGAGAGAGAGATTTAGCGTTCAGTCGGTTAGGTGTACGCGCGATGTAAACGCCTTGTGAGACTATTATATCAGTGACAAACATATAGGAGTGAAGACTTGCGCAAGTCAACCCTTTAAGTATAAGCAGGAATACAGTCTTACATAACTGTATAAGTATAAGCAAGCTTACAGTCTCATATAACTGTAAAAGTACAAGATGTTTGAAGTCTCAATCAACTCTATAAGGTGGCATACAACCCCAAAGATCAACATTAATATAAACACGTCTAAAATCTCCAACAACTCTATAAGAACGACTATATTCTCAAAGAACAGTATAAATATTAACATGCCTACAGTCTCAAACAACTCTATAAGAACGCCTACAGTCTCACACACTGGTATACGTGTGCCTACAGCTCACACAACTGTATATGTGTAAGCATGCCTACAGTGTTAAACAACAGTATGTCCATGCCTACAGTCTCAAAGTCTGTGTAAGTCATAACACGCATACAGTCTCAAAATACTGTATAAGTAAGTCTACACTCTCAAATGTATAAATGTAAGCACGCCTATAGTCTCAAACAAATGCATACTTATAAGCATGTGAATAGTTTCAAACAACAGTATAGGCATTCCTACAGTCTCAAACAACTGTATAAGGACACCCAGTCTCAAACAACTGTATAAATATAAACACGCCTATAGTCTCAAACAAACTGTATAAGGACGCCTACAGTCTAAAACAACTGTAAAAGGACGACTACAGTATCAAACAACTGTATAAGAACACCTACGGTCTCAAATTATTGTATAAGGACGCCACAGCAAGAACAAATGAAGGATAATCAGAACCCTTCACTATAAGATCCGGAGTACGACAAGGTCTTCTCCTATCTCGCCTCTTGTTCATAACCTATATAGACAGCATACGTAAAGAAAGTAGTCAAAGAGAGACCATAACAACACCGCATGAAGAACAGAATACAGAAGAAGAACCTACGACAAATCACACCATTAAAGAACTCTTATTTGCGGACGATCAACCATTAATAGCAAAATCAGAATCAAAATTACAAGACCACATAAATAGCCTGAACGAAGTGTGTATGGAACAGAACATGAAAATTAGCACAAGTAATACAGACGTAATAACTATGACTAAAGAAGAAAGCACAATAAACATTCATCCAGAAGAACACCCCTTGAATCAAGTAAAGATCTCCAAGTACCTTGGAAGTATAATATTATAAAATGGCAAATCAGTAGACGAGATCGAAAATAGATGCAATAAGGCAAATCAACTCACTCGACAAATAGAGCCAATACTAAAGAACAAACATATATTAATAGCCACTAAGAAAGCACTATACAACACAATCTTCCTACCCGTTCTGTGCTACCAATGCCAAACCTGGACAATGGCAGGAAAAGAGAAAATAAATATCACAACAGAAATGAGATTCCTGAAAAGAATACTCAATGTATCAAGAAGAGAGCAAATCAGAAATTAAGAAATCAAGACTAAAGTTGGGGCTATAATAGCGCTAGATTTTATCAGAAAAAACAAAACAAATTTAGTTGCATGTTCTTCACAGGAAGTAGCAGTTAACCTCAGCATTTTGGTTGTTCGTGATTCTTGGGCAAGTTTTACTTTCAGTAGTTTGTCATTGCTTTCTGAACGACCGGCGCCTATACTTTTTTTGAAAAAAAAAAACCAGCTCCGCTGTATTTCGAACCTGGGTATACAGGATTACCAATCGCTCCCGTAGCACCTTCGCCACGGAGTTCGGCTTTATCATAAAACAGTAGGTTAAATGGTTTAGCCATATAACTAGATTACCAACTAACAGTATACCTCAACAAGCAACGATATAGAGACAAGACGGAAGAAGAGGAAGAGGCCGACCACGTAAACGATGGAAAGGGACTCACAGAGACCATGGAAACCTCGATACATGAAGCCTATACATGGGCACTCTCCCGCCGTTTATGCTTCACCCCGACACCGCAAGGTACAAGAGGAACCTGATGAGATGAGATGAAGGATGCTACAGTCTCAAATAACTGTATGAGAACACTACAGTCTCAAACAACTGTCAAAGGACGACTACATTTCAAACAACTATATAAGAACGCTATAGTCTCAAACAACTATATTAGGAGGCCTACAGTCTCAAACAATTGTATAAGAACTCTACAGTCTCAAACAACTGCATAAATATAAGCACGCCTACAGTCTCAAAGAATTATATTAGGACACCTACTGTCGCAAACAACTATATACGGACGCCTACAGTCTCAAACAATTGTATAAGAACACTACAGTCTCAAACAATTGTATAAATATAAGCACACCTACAGTCTGAAACAACAGTATAAGTAGGCCTACAGTCTCAAATAACTGTGTGAGGACGCTTCAGTCTCATGCAACCGATTAAGTGTAGGCACGCTTGCTCTCAGGCAAGCATATAACCATATCTTTGTTGACAGGCGTATCTCACCACAGTATCCTGTTTAAATGCCATTGGCCTCCTACTATTCACTCAGATGATTGTCAGTTCTATACAGACTTCCTTCAGTTATGTTTGTGTAGGATACGTAATAGCATAAACACTTCAATTAACACCAAATATGTCTTACAACAACAACAAATTGCATGTGCTTTGCTAGACTGTGTGACCAACCCCAGTTTTATTTCCTAGCCAGTTTAACGTTCAGTAGTTTGCCATTGCTTTCTGGGCGAGAAGTCGACATTTAAGTCCAACTGACCGCCGTGTGAAACAAATTCATAACACGGCTGTCAGACGAAAGACGGGAAATTATAGCGGGTTGAAACTCTCAGCCACGCCGAACTCCGTGAAGGGAACGTGCGTAAACAAGTCAATAAATTCAGATATTTTCGGAAATTATACCTTCAGACTAGAGTTGTTGTTACACAGATTACAAGCAAAATATAAAAGCCAAAGTTGCATTTCAGAAAATGAAGAGTATCTGGTGTAATAATCCCCCCTCCATTGGGCCTATAAAAACATGGGGCTAGAACCATAGACGAATTATGCCTTGAGGCGTATAGAAGAGCCCTTATGGAGTTACAGGGCAACCTCGTGTCTCTAAATGACGCTACTCCCACCCCCCCCCCCCCCCCCCGTTATGGTTTGCATTATTCTATTGCATTATGTTCCATTAGCCGGCTCTGAGGCGAAAAGAGTTACGGGTGCAGTTCGTAATCCCGCATACCGCGTTCGAACACGCAGCTACGGGCAATTTGGAAGCAAATAGTGTTGCGTTGGTACTTCCAAACAATAGTATGAGTGCCGGTCGTTCAGAAAGCAATGGTAATCTACTGAACGTAAACTTGCCAAGAAACCACAAACAGCCAAAACATGCTGATATTGACTGCGACGTCCTGTAAAGCATATGCAAATAACTTATTTATGTTCTATTCCAGCCTCCGTGCATGATGTTGGTGACTGTTAACGATGAAATGCTTCAAACCTGTGAAGGAAACATAAACAACCCAGGCCAAGGTTTTAATGTAACTGTCTATAAGCCAAAGAAATTGATATTTACGTATGATTGCCAACGTTCCGGTTTTCCTGTACAGTTGCTTCTTCTTTCTTTAGAGAAATAATTAACTATGCATAAAAAATGCTGTCGAGATTCTTGGTTGTCACGATGTTCTTTCGGGGCAAAAAAATATTTAATTAAAACGAACGCTTAATTGATTCAGTTGGCAGAACTGTTAGAATGCCAGCGAAGACACAGAAGATTATTTTCCCTTCATTGTTGCAGTAGTTGGTTGCTGTCAGGGTCCCAAAGGTAGGACATAGAGGACAGAAGACAGAGATAGGACATGGGTAGAGTACGGGTAGAGTGGACAGGACTATACGCCCATGAATAGACAGGAAATGGCGTAGAATGAATGGACTGTGCCCTTGAATGACAGGACAGTTTAACCTTGGATGGTACGACGTAGGACGCCTACCATCAACAGATGGTTGAAGGACGCGACGACATCATTATTGACGAGAGAGTTAACCCAGCACGACTATCACCAACGGCACGAGGTCAACGACCACGTGACGACTGGTCTGAGCAAGAAGCTACAGACGGGACAAGACTGTGATTGAGGGAGGATGTCTGACTGTTTGAGAGAGAGAGAGAGAGAGAGAGAGAGAGAGAGAGAGAGAGAGAGCGAGAGTGACCCGAATATATGATACAAGTGTTTTGCTAATGCGAGTGATTGTGGCAATGATTAGCCTGTGCGGTAGAGTGTGAGCTGATTCTCGAATTGTGAACGCGCGAGAGTATAATGGAGCGCTGTGCGATATTATTGTTATAATTGTAATCTTGTCGTGTAAACTGATATACTCTGTTAAATAGATTACTATACACATTGATTTGACGATTTCTTGTCCATATGTAACCTGTCAGTTGAACACAGTTAAACGAGCTACCTAAGACGCTGACATGTAATTAATGAGGGCTTCTCGTCCGTTTTAGCTAAACCCTAAGACAGAATAATAGATTGTTTCGACTGTTCGTTGTTTCACCAAGTAAAACTACCAAATTACGACACAGACAACTTTACAGTTATATTACTCTCACATACAGCATACGTTAGAAATATATGACAAAGACGATCAACCAACAAAACATAAACTGATTCACTACGCTTCAAATTGTATTAATCAGCATTCTCTCCTCAGACGTATGACATTTGACCGACAATACTAATATTTTTTTTCTCAACAACAGGAAGTGTAAAATTTTCTGTAACAAGTTCTTATTCACCAAGTAGTGCTGTTGTATGAAAATTTTGGCAAGAATTCTCAAATCACAGAATAGCGCTGAAGCAAGTCATCAAAATCCAGCTAAGTATCACATTGTTCCTTCTGATTGCTAAGCTAGACAAGCACACTTTTTTTATACCTGTAAACTACCCATTTAATCTAAGGGAAATAACACATTTTGTACTTATATAATTCTAAATTGTAACTTTAAGAATGTCAACATTAAAATATGTCATTGAAGCAGGTAAACAACTAGGATACACTGGTGATAAATTAGAAGAGTATAGTGAGAAGAAATATAGAACGAATTTATACAGAGAGGAAAGAACACAGGAGTGCCAACATAAGAAAGAATTAGGAGAATTAGAAGCAGCTACAAAGCAGAAAGAGTTAGATCTACAGGCAAAGCAAATCGACGCTGACACGCAGATTAAATTAAAGCAAATGGAAATAGAGTCGCAGGTGCAGATTACAACTCAGAAGTTAAAGAACAAAGAAGTAGAACAAATATTCAAGAAATACCAAGGCAAAATTAAACCGTTTTATGCCGGGGATAGCATTTCGGCCTGGACTGAGATTCTTGAAACTCTAATGAAATATCATGAGATTCCCATGGAAAATTGGTCCATTATATACATGGGAAATCTGGCCCTTGGGCCACTAAAAGTCATAGAAACCATACGGCAAAAACTGCGGAAAGATTATGACTATGTCCGTAATCGTATAATGCAGCATTTTCTCCTAGACTCTCCGGGTTTTCAACTTCAATTTTCAAAATTAAGCCCATAACATAGCCAAACCGTCATTGATTATGTGTCAGAAGTACAAGATACTTTTTGTAAATGGATAGCAGCGGCCAAAGTTAACAAACGTTTCGATACATTAAAAGATCTAATGATAATGAACAAAATCATAACATCTGTACCTACTTCTTTTACTAAGTTCCTGCAACAGAGCGGCTGTGAAAATATCGAGAAGTTAGAGAAAAAAGGATCAGCCTTCTTCACAGCAAATAGGGATATTTTCATATTAAATTCTAGTCAGAATGAAGTAGCAGCTGCTGTGAACGTTAAACTGCAAAAACAATTCACCTACAGAGATAAATCAAAGCCAAAGTTAAATCCTTACACATACTGCAAACTGTTACACGGCCAATTTGAAATGTATGATAAAAACCCAGGGTATCAAGCACATTTAGAAATGATTGTCAAAAAGCAACAAATTAAACGTAGCCGGTATAAAAGAGCTACAAAATGTTATTTCTGTCGTAGTTGGGGAGATTACTCATGTCAATGGGAAGGACGAAAGATGTTAAGAAGCGTGAACACTGCGCTGATTGATACGTCAAGTTCAGACAGCGAAAGTGAATGTGAGATAGAACAGCAAGAAGTGAATGCTTTATAATTAATTAATGTGTTTGACTTTGATGAATGTATAACATGTAACAAGTTCCACACAGATGGAAGTTTGAACTGTGGCAATTCTGTACCATGTTTATATGAAAATATTAATGCCATTGCCTCATCAAGAGGAAAACTTAAATTCCACAACGGGTTTGTTAACAATCAACCATGCAAATTTTTGCTCAATTCCGGTTCCGCCATTATGGGGTTGAGTAAAGCCTTTGTCAACAAAAAGGATTATACAGGCAAATGTGTTACTTGCCGTACCTTCGCATGCAACATTGAGAAATATCCTTTAGATGTTGTCCATGTGAACACACCATTTTTGTCAGGTACATACATCTGCGCAGTACTAGGCAACCCGTGTGCTGGTATTATAATAGGAAATCTACCAGAGGTTAAGATCTGTTCCAAGGAAGAGATTAAAGCTTGGGCGCAAAATTATATGAAAGGTAATGCAGTAACAAAAACGATTGCAATGAAACAGAAATCCAATTACCAAAAAGAACCATTCCACTCAATAAACCCAAGGGAGACTACCCTTAAGAATACTATAAAACCTCCATTGGGGCGCATTGCGCAGTTTTCTCTCCATTTAACCATGTCAAGGTAACAAATAAAACGGTCACTGCCAATCGTGACAAATCTACGAAAGTTTGTACCATCAATAAAGTAATATCGCAAGAAAACGACTAAGTATACAGACAGTATGCAAACAAAACATCTCTAACGTTACATTTAGATCTAGGACCAAATGCCCTAACTTAGCCTACAAACAAACAAGACCTTCTGAAAAACACGAACAGAAAACGACATTCCCCAACATTTAACAACAAAGGAATTATTGACGACATCAAGACTGATATAACACTCACAGACTCAAAGAAAAACATGAACAATAAGGCTCTTTCCAAGACACACAATTTAACAGACATATTTAAAGACTTAAAGTTACCATTGTATACAGTTGAGTTCCTCATATTACTTCCACTATTGCTGTTAGTAATGACACCGATGACAGGACTGCTTACACATCAACTGCAGTTAACATTAGCCATATTGCTGAGGACAGATCAACTATCTGTGATACCGACAGCATTACTGATAAATCAGGCAACACCACTTCATACTGATATCTTAAATAGATCCAGAGTTTTGACCCATTGTTACTGCCTAAATTCTGTGCTGACATAAGAAAATATTGTCAGTCGTGTACAATTGGTCAAAAGTCAGTTACAAAGGTAAACCAACCTAGGAAAGAGGTTCAGCCAACAAGACTGACCTCTCGGCTATTCAAAAAGGCTGCCGTCAACTTGGTCGGATCTCTAAGCCACACATCACACGAAAGAAATATATGTATTTTCACCATAATAGAATTCTGTACTAAATTCATACTCACTCTAGCTTATTTGATGAACGTTTTTCTAAAGTTACTGGTGAGATCACAACCCAATGTAATCTGTAAGAGTGCTTGTGTAGAAGAGACAATCAAAAGGTAAAAAATACCTGATATAAGTATTCTTTTCATTTTGAAAACTGACACCAGCACCACTTCCATCTCCGCTCTACTACTTCAGCGCTATGATGGAATATACCATCCAGTAATATATATTAGCAGAATTTTGACACCAGCTGAAAAGAGGTACATCATAGCAGAACTGGAAGGACTTAGTGTCGTATACGGTGTCCATAAACTCTCTAAATATGTGTTGGGCACACACTTGACAATACAGACGGACAAATGCCCTTTACTCTTCATCCAAGAAACAATCGTATAGAGCGTTGGGCCCTTCTCCTACAGATCTTTTCCTATTCAATCGAACACATCAAAGGAAAGGACAACATCCTAGCCGATCTCCTTACCACGATGTCCGAGGAAGCAGTAAACTAATCGACAGACCTCGAAACAACATTTTAAATGAACTGTGATATTTTAGTTAAGCTACACGAACATCTACAGTGACAGTATACAGTTAAAATAGTGTTAATTAAATTTATTTTTTGATTTTGGACATTTCCACAGATACAATTGTTAATATAAACATTTTCCACAACATACATCGAACAGAAATTCTATAATTTAAGTCTTTAGTACTTAACAACATAATTTAAATTTTTTTTTATTACTTTACATTTATGAATTAATGATTGATTAATATTAGACGGAATATAATGTACATATAATGACTTAAAAGGTGAAAAACGAACGCTTAAAATTATAAGCCATTTTTTGTTAAATTTTTCCAGTTGATAAATTACTTTGTTCTAACATTTAAAACTAATTTAAAACTAATTTTAAAAAAAAATTGAGCTTCCGGTTTCAAGATGGCGACGGACGGTCGTGTTGTTTTGTGTTCGTTAACTTTTTCGCGTAAGGGATGGATTTATTCATTTCTTGCGTGTAATTGGTGTGCCAGGATGTAAAACCAGGAGTTTCTACTCAAGATCTGCGCGGGTGCTACGGAGTTCGTGCATCGAGCGAAGCCATCCTTGAGTGAATTTTCAGCAGCGTGTGTGGTTCTCAATCAAAAGTCAGTGTTTACGTTTTTTCAACATGGCGGAACAACGTGTGTTTTCCGAACGATCAGCAGTCAACATACCGAAGCGGCTTGGTAGCCGCGCAGGGAAAAAGAAGCCAGGTAAGCGCGGTGGCTTGAGACGTTTTAGACTCAAGTGTCACCGTCTAGGACTCAGGAACATCCGTATTCTATATTGGAACTGTGCCAGTGTAAAACAACGGGGCTCTATTTTAGAAACCCTAGTTTACAGGAACGACATTGTAGCACTCCAGGAGACGAGACTGGGCGATCAGCTACTCCGAATTGCCGGCTTCAAATGTTTCTATAACAGACGACATCTGGGAACGGCGATTCTCGTTCGCGACAGCATGGTGGCGTCAGAGCTAGACATGTCCAGTTGGAACAGTGACGATATACAAATACAGGCGTTGAGAGTTCATTCCAGTACACCATTCGTGTTGGTTAATGTTTATGCCCGCAATGCGAGTGTGGACGCCCAGAAGTGGCAGTGCTTAAGTGGCATATTAGGCCACGAGAGAAATGTTATTTTCTGTGGTGACTTCAACGCTAAAGGCAGATCATGGGGAAACACTTCCTCCAATACACAAGGGGAGGAGCTCGAGACTGCACTGGAAACCATCGACCTGGTTTGTATCAACAGTGGCTGTGTC
The DNA here is from genome assembly GCA_963921405.1 of Cepaea hortensis. Classification (NCBI taxonomy): domain Eukaryota; kingdom Metazoa; phylum Mollusca; class Gastropoda; order Stylommatophora; family Helicidae; genus Cepaea; species Cepaea hortensis. The sequence continues at coordinate 47,881,659 of OY992883.1, read as the reverse complement.
ACCAGGACAGCAAGCCGTCCAGGCGATGGGGACAGTGCTATTGATCTGGCGCTAGTTTCACCTTCACTCACTACAGTGTGTAGATGGGGTGTCCTGGGACACCATGGCAGCGACCACCACCCATGCAGCATATTGGTGGAGAAAGGCAGAACCAGGCAGCACAAGCTAAAGGTAAAGACGTTCCAGTATGACAGTACAGGGCAAGATGTGGTGAGTAAAATAAGACGTGACAAGCGCAGAACGTTTCAGGGCAGGAAGAAAAGGAAAAAAAGCTGGGAGCAGCCACCGTGGTGGAGTTTCGAGGTGGAGAAGGCTTGGGTGGATAAGCGTAGTGCTGTAAGGAGATGGCAAAATGCCAAGAAGAACAGAGCTGGTCATCCTAGTCCCTGCTTGCACTTAGAAAGAGAGATGCACACAAAAGTAAGCTATTTCAAAAAACTGGTCACGGTGGTTAAAAGCGAAAAATGGGCAGAGGTGTGTCAAAGAGTAAGCACAGACAAGTCACTGAAATTGTTCTGGCGACTACATAAAAGCATGAGTGGTGTAGTCAAGAATAAGAGCATTTCTGACTTCAAAGGTGCTGACCTCATCTGGCAGAGGACTGACGAGGACAAGGGCAAAGCCCTCTTTGAACGCTACCTTGAGCAGAGCAACCAGACAGACATGGGAGGCCGGAATCTGGCCAAGGAGGTCACCTCAGACAGATGCAAGGCCCAGAACACTTCGGATGAAGACACAGTGACAGTGCAAGAAATCAAGGCTGTGCTTCGACGATCAAAAAACAGTGCTCCAGGTCCTGATGGCATAAGATACGACGACATAAATAGGTGTACCGACAATGAGCTAGAGAAACTAGCAGACATGTACAACAACAGTATAGGGAGTGCTAGCATCAAGGAGGAATGGTTACACAGCTATCTGATTCCCTTGCCGAAGCCTGACAAAGACCACAAGAAAATTCAGGGATATCGAATTATAACCATGCAGAATACAATAGGCAAGCTGCTGGAGAAGGTAATTGCCAGGAAAATATCAAGCCAACTAGAGAGGCAAGGTGTTTTCCCACCTACCCTGGGTGGGTACCGTCCAAAAAGAGAAACCTGGACCAATGCAGCAGTCTTTGCCCATGATGTCTATGAAGGTTTCCACTCAGGCACTGAAACCGTTGCTGCAGCGATTGATCTTGAGGACGCATACAACAGAGTACCACTGGATTTTTTAATGTTTCAGCTTCTTGAACTAAACGTAAGTCCATTCCTCCTTAGTTGGATCGCTGCAGCTCTCTTCCAACGGAAAGTAGTTTTTAGATGTGGCAGTTGGACTTCGGAACCAACAACAATATATCCTGGCCTACCACAGGGATCACCATTATCTCCGGTACTATTCAACGCCTACACAGTGAGAATCACCAGTAAGCAGATCACTGGACGTGGCAGGACATTGTCATATGCCGATGATGTTTTAGTGTATCGTCAGGGGAAGGATAGAGAGGAGGTTGCTGTGGAACTACAAACCGAACTCAATCGCATAAGTACTTGGTGTGATGAAGCTGGGGCAATGGTCAACCCAACAAAGGCAACAGTGACTTGGTTCTCGTTGAATAATCATATTGTCAACAATCCAACACCAACTGTAATGCTGTGTTCAGAGACGGTGGAAAGAACGCAGGCAATGAATTACCTGGGGATACGGTTTGATCGAAGCCTTGCTTATAATGTGCACATAGACCAGGTGATAACAAAGGCCAAGCGGGGTTTGGCAGCGATGCGGGTGATGGCGGCAGCAAACTGTGAGCAGCGCCACCTATGTCTTCTGTACGAGGGGCTGGTCATGTCTGTTTTTGGAGTATGCAATGGCAATCCTGACTGTCAGCCATAAGCAGATAGAAAGGATGGAAAGGATACAGAATGAAGCTATGCGCATTATTCTTGGATGTACAAGAGATACAGCATGCAGGGCGATGCGCTACCTTCTTGATTTTCCAACCATTGAAGAGAGAATGCAAGTTTGCAGGGCACGCGCCTACCTCAGAATTAACGCAAACACACAGCATCCACTGCATAGTGAAATTAGGAAGGTGAAGGGCAGCAGGTTAAAAAGAGGACGGTCGTGGATGGGTCAAGCCGAGGACATTCTTCAACAGGTGTGTTCACTTGAGGACTTAGAACCTGGCGAGGAGTGGGTGCAAGTGCCAACAGACTTCTGCACATCCTTTTCAGTTTGCATCCAACTAGATAGAAAATGCAGACAAGAAAATCCGGCTGCTGTTGAGGCTGAAGTACAAGCGTTGATTTTCGAGAATTCGCTAGACAGTGACGCGGTCATCTACACAGATGGGTCGGTCATCCGACATGTGAGAAGCTCATGGGCCTTTACAGCTCGGGCCGGAGGGAGAATTGTGAAGGAGGACTCTGGTGCTTTCACTGAAACCACAAGTAGCCTGACCATGGAAGTCATGGCAGTAAGTAAAGCAATAACATGGCTCGAGACACAGACATTCACTAGGGCTTGTTTCCTTAGCGACTCAATGAACATGATCAAGAGGATAGAGGAGGGGTCGATCCGAAGAGAATGGTTGCTGCCTCTGAAGCGGTCTCGGCTGGCAAAGATTAGTTTCATCTTCGTGCCAGGGCATGCGGGAGTACAAGGAAATGAGCGGGCTGACAAGCTCGCAGGTGAGGCTACTGTTGAGGGCGGACGCGCCATGGACCAGGCTGACATTCTGAATGCTCTACGAGAAGTGAGACTTTTGCAAGAACCAAGTGATGACTGTGAATCTACAACAATGGCCAGACTGCGAGAGCAGCAAATTAAAAGAGGGGTGGCCAAACAAGAACACTACGCAGGAAGCCAAAGAAGATTGATAAACCAACACAGAACTGGCGTCGTTAGCCGCTACACGCTGCGGGATTTGCTGAGGAGGGGATCCGAGCACTTATGGACTGAATGGTCCGATGTGCAACGAGGATGATCTGTCGACTAACTAACTAACTATTTAAAACTAATTGAGATAAACCAATCAAAATTTCCTACTTAACTTCAGTTATATATATATATATATATATATATATATTAACCTGGAAATGTAGACTAAAAGTGTGAATGAAAGGTTATGAAAGTATACAGTCGGTATACATGTATTAAAATGGTGGGATGAAAGATAAGGTGCAACCTTTATGCACCTTTGACTCAGTGTTATATAATGTGTACGTCATTCGCAACACATTTAATCTGTGCCAGTTTAAATTTTTAATTGTGACCATTATACCACACGATTAGACACATATCTAAGAATCAGAGTTCGGAAATCCATCTCATGAAATGTAAATATACGATGATTCATGACCTGTGAGAACAAAACTAATGACACTTAGATAATATTACAAAACACATTATAAACATACAAATATGTTTGTAATTATTACACACATCATCACAAAGATATCGCTCACATACGCCACACAAACAGATAAATTACAGTCACTATTATAAGGGGGACGGGAGATTATCGTACACTAACACAATAACAAGGGACATAAGTAGCTCTTAAAAAGAAACATGTGATATTACATAGATACACTGCCATCAAACGGAAGTTAAAAAGTGTTATATTAGTGAGTACACACATCTTGGACAATAGGTTGTATGCCATGTTACGGGCATCAGGGGCAGAAGGTGATGAGCCTCTGTAAAAAGAGACCATTGTCCGTGGCACTATGTTGAGTGTCTGAGACGGTTACAATTGAAGGTTCCTGTCTACAATATAAGTTAACAGTTACTTCAATCTGGATCAGTTCCCAATAGTAAGATGAGCGAGAGAATTAGACTCTTTGTCAACTAGCCAAGATCAACTAGCTAGCGACCACTAAAGAATCACCAGTTGGTTTCTGCCTCAAAGTATATCAGACTGTTTACTAGCTACAGTTGCCACCCTGTACCCAGAGATACCATCACGAACCCATTAACCCCTTTTAGGCCATGACAAATTAGTCCAAACTAATTTAATTGACATACGAAATTGTGTCAATTACATGAATAATATAAGTGTCACAAGAGGGGAGGAAGGGAAGCCTGTCAGGGTACCAAAAGTAGGACATAGAGGACAGAGGACAGAGATAGGACAGGGGTGGAGTACGGGTAGAGTGAACAGAACTATACGCCCATGAATAGACAGGAAATGGGGTAGAATGACAGGGCTGTGCCCTTGAATGGCAGGACAGTTTAACCTTGGACGGTACGACGTAGGACGCCTACCATCAACAGACGGTTGAAAGACAGGACGACATCATTATTGACGAGAGACTTAATCCAGCACGACTATCACCAATGGCACGAGGTCAACGACCTCGTGACGACTGGTCTGAGCAAGAAGCGGCAGACGGGATGAGACTGTGATCGAGGTAGGATGTCTGAGAGAGAGAGAGAGAGAGAGAGAGAGAGAGAGAGAGAGAGAGAGAGAGAGAGAGAGAGAGAGAGAGAGAGACGCGAATATATGATACAAGTGTTTTGCTAATGCGAGTGATTGTGGCAATGGTTAGCCTGTGCGCTAGAGTGTGAGCTGATTCTCGAATTGTGAACGCGCGAGAGTATTACGGAGCGCTGTGCGATATTATTGTTATAATTGTAATCTTGTCGTGTAAACTGATATACTCTATTAAATAGATGACTATACACATTGATTTGACGATTTCTTGTACATGTGTAACCTGTCAGTTTAACCCAATTACACGAGCTACCTAAGACGCTGACAGTAGCTTTCTGTTTGTTGTGACTTATAAAGAACTAGCTGACCCGGCCCGGCTTCGCCCAGTCCCTGGTGGGGAGCATCTCATTTAATTCATATAAGTAGTCATATAAGTTTTCGTTCCCGTTACCGACTGTCTGTCTGTCTGTCTGTCTGTCTGTCTGTCTGTCTATCTGTCTGTCTGTCTGTCTGTCTTTATGTCTGTCTGTCTGTCTGACCCGGCCCGGCATCGCCCAACTCCTAGTCATATAAGCTCCCGTTCCCGTTCCCGACTATCTATCTGTCTGTCTGTCTGTCTATATGTCTGTCTGTCTGTCTGTCTGTCTGTCTGTCTGTCTGTCTGTCTGATCCGGCCCGGCTTCGCCCAGCCCCTGATGGCGAGCATCTCATTTAATTCATATAAGTAGTCATATAAGTTCCCGTTCCCGACTGTCTGTCTGTCTGTCTGTCTGTCTGTCTGTCTGTCTGTCTGTCTGTCTGTCTGTCTGTCCGTCCCTCCCTCTCTGTCTGTCTGTCTGTCTGTCTAATCATTTATTGGTTGCAGTTAGAACAACCTTAGATAAACGAAGACCAACTTACAAAAAGCATTAGAAAGAGCACTTGAAAGATTTTTACATCTTCCCCAACAATTAACTTGGGTAAATGGAGCGGCGGCAGCAGCATCAGCAGAAGAAGGAAAAGGAGGAGTAGACAACTGCAGCGAAAAGGTGGGTCTGTCTATCTATCTGACCCGGCGTGGCTTCGCCCAGCTCCTGGCGGGTAGCGTCTCATTAAATTCATACAACAAAAAAAGTAACTTAAAAGAATGTCCTTCCACACACCATCCACTATTTTTAATGAAAACTCTTTCTAATCACCTGGCTGACTACAGTAACTTCTTAAGCATAAAAAGATGAGTTACAATGTTATGCATTGTGCATTATTTTTATGAAAACTTTGAAAATGCCTTAAAGATTGTATCATTATTTATTATAACTCATATGCCGGTACATAACTATAGACACAGAGTTTATAAATCTTTGAAAACGATGCCACAATATGACTATAAGTTATACAGAAAAGTTATGCCCCTTGAAATAACTTTTACAGAGTTAGGTCCCCTGAGATATATGAAATTATAATGAAAAATGAAAAATGAAATAATATTGGGTAAGCAGCCGATTTCACACTAAAAAAATATGACAGTGGGCTGCGCTGGAATGAAATGAAGGCGTGTAGAAAATTTCATCTCAATCGGATGGGCCGTTCGCGAGCGCATAAAGGACATAGGGACATACAGACAGACAGACAGACGGACGGAGATCGCCTTTTATATATAAGACTAGTTGTAGACCGGAAGCATTGTACGAGGGCAAGTTAATAAGTAAGTCACAAATGGCTGTAGAAAAATAACTGCATATGGTAACAACTTGAAACCAGTTTATTTTTATACATACATTGTGCCTTTATTTCTCAACATAATTTCCACCAATATTGAAGCACTTATCCCATCGCTTTATCAGTCCGGCTGCATAGAACTGCGTGCTTTGTTTTCATTTACCGGCCATCCTACAGAACTGTGTGACTTTCTTATTGACTCGCCCTCGTACCTTTTTTCTACCCAGCTATGCACCGCTTTACGGGACAAACATTTGTCAGCATAAACATTGACAACCCAACTTGGCTGCAGACATTTCGCGAATGACGCTGAAGTTGAATGTGAAGTGAAAACGTGATTTCGAAAACAGAGCACGCAGTTCTATGTAGCCGGTTTGGGAGGACTGATAAAACTATGGGATAAGTGCATCAATGATGGTGGAAATTATGTTGAGAAATAAAGGGACAATGTATGTATTAAAATAAACTGGTTTCAAGTTGTTATCATATTTAGTTATTTTTCTACAGACATTTGTGACTTACTTATTATCTTACCCTCGTAATGGCGCCTCCTCTTTGTCGGATGAGATGATTGACTCTTTTGGTGATAATAACTGTTACATGTTAACTAATGGTCGTATGACTGGATTACAAAATGTCGAAGATAAAGACGATCCTGATTTTAATCCAGCATCTCTTTCGCTATAGCTATTCAGTCCCAATTCTTGCTTTAACTACTTTTGTCTCTGTAGCTATTGCCTTAACCACTGTGTCCAGGCTGTCTCTGTTTCTTAAAACAAGCTATTACTAACCCTGTTCCTACTGTTGTTGTAATCATGTCACTCCTAGACTGCTAGTTTCAAACCACTTCAGATGCAGACATCACAGTTAAGTCAGAGCTGTCCGACAAAGAATGCGATATTAGCGGCAAACACGTCACGCTTTACATTTATGGCCAAACATGCCATCTGGAATATATTGATTCCGAAACTGTATACAATTTCAATGATAACATCCATTTATATCCCGTTAGACCGTCCTGTGGTTCTTTCAACAAGATCTGCTTCATGTGTAGATGCATGTCTGCAGCTGCCTTGACGCTGGCGTACTCTTATTTTACATGAAGATCGAAAGAGGCCGGAATAATGACATCTGACAACTATAAAATGATCAACTCTGGGGAAGAGAATCATCCAAGAGGTGTAGCCATTAAAATGGATTTGGAAAGGCAGACATATATTAAAGGATACTGAGCAGTCAGACAAAATGTGACTAAACGTTAGTTGCATGTCCTCTGCATGGCTTCGCAATCAACCCCAACATTGTTTGGTTGTTTGTGATTTACTGGACAATTTTTACGTTCAGTAGTTTTCAATTGATTTCTGAACGACCGACGCTCATAACATTGAAATAAACACATGGCGCTCTGCTTCAAATCGTCTGCGACTGATTTTGAACCCCCCGACTCGGTGTGTAGGGGAATTGTAACAGGCAGTCGCTACCTTTAAGCCACAGCGCAGGCAAAATATTACTAAACGTAAAGTTAGGTGCATATCATTTGCAGGACGTCGCAGTCACCCCAGCATTGGGTATGCTGTTTGTGATCTTTTGGCAAGTTTACGTTCAGTAGTTTACCATTGCTATGAACGACCGGCACCCATATCATTTCGTAAAATACCGGCGCAAGACAGTCTGCTGCCAAATCACCAGGAACTGTGTTTTGAACGCGGTATGCGGGATTACGAACTGCGTCCGTAACTACTTCACTACGGAGCAGGCTAAAATATGAGTGGTCAAGTTAACTGACAGATCAATGTTAACTTATCCCTAAGGACGGCAATCCCTTTCAGATTAATCTTCTAAACGTTGCTGATTCGCTCACGGGATTACTAATCTGAGGCTGGAATGGTCCCTAACTGTAGCTTCTTTATTTTGAGGTTTAAACGGGGCATGGTAATGGAGAAACGGCTAGACAGTCCCATTGATGTCGACGTCATTCACGCATACGGGCTCTAGGAACGCATAGAAGATATCATAGATACATTTTCTAGTGACTTGGATAATGCTGCTTATTATTCTTCTGTCTGAACTAATTTCATACATGGATGCCGGGACACGGTAATGTGCTCCACGTGTTTCTTACTGCTGCGTGCGTCACAGGAAACGACGGTACTTCCAGTGTCTGGCAACGCAATTGTGGAAAGTGCATTAGTGTTTAGCCCATTACAGTATATCCGGTTTGCTCAGTACGACTTGATGACATCAAAGTCACCGGGAGTTGAGACGTATTGACGTAAGTTATGGGAGAAACAGTGGAGGTTAAGGAGGGTGAGGCAGAAGACGAGAAGGAGGAGGAAGAAGAAGAAAATAGAAGAAGTTAGAGGAGAAGAGGAAGACGAAGAAGAAGGAGACGACGACTACGACGAAGAAGAAGAAGAAGAAGAAGAAGAAGAAGAAGAAGAAGAAGAAGAAGAAGAAGAAGAAGAAGAAGAAGAAGAAGAAGAAGAAGAAGAAGAAGAAGAAGAAGAAGAAGAAGAAGAAGAAGAAGAAGAAGAAGAAGAAGAAGAAGAAGAAAAAGAAGAAGAAAACGACGAAGACGAAGAAGAAGAAGAAGAAGAAGAAGAAGAAGAAGAAGAAGAAGAAGAAGAAGAAGAAGAAGAAGAAGAAGAAGAAGAAGAAGAAGAAGAAGAAGAAGAAGAAGAAGAAGAAGAAGAAGAAGAAGAAGAAGAAGAAGAAGAAGAAGAAGAAGAAGAAGAAGAAGAAGAAGAAGAAGAAGAAGAAGAAGAAGAAGAAGAAGAAGAAGAAGAAGAAGAAGAAGAAGAAGAAGAAGAAGAAGAAGAAGAAGAAGAAGAAGAAAGAAGAAGAAGAAGAAGAAGAAGAAGAAGAAGAAGAAGAAGAAGAAGAAGAAGAAGAAGAAGAAGAAGAAGAAGAAGAAGAAGAAGAAGAAGAAGAAGAAGAAGAAGAAGAAGAAGAAGAAGAAGAAGAAGAAGAAGAAGAAGAAAAAGAAGAAGAAGAAGAAGAAGAAGAAGAAGAAGAAGAAGAAGAAGAAGAAGAAGAAGAAGAAGAAGAAGAAGAAGAAGAAGAAGAAGAAGAAGAAGAAGAAGAAGAAGAAGAAGAAGAAGAAGAAGAAGAAGAAGAAGAAGAAGAAGAAGAAGAAGAAGAAGAAGAAGATTATATTTTACAACATTGTATACATTCAAGAACCTGAAGCATCATGTCTAATATAGGTTGATTGTTTATTTCTCTGTTTATTTGTTTGTTATTAGCTAGAAATGCTGAAACATTCAATGAACGTGATTTATTACAGTGAATGGGTACAACTATCTAGGAACAATCATAACATCCGATGGAATGCCCTTTGTGGAAATTATTTAAACAATTAAAATAATCCATTTGCAAGACGGAAAACAGATTCACACACACACATACACAGACACGCGCGCGCGAGAGCGTGCGCACGCAGACACACACACACACACACACACACACATACACAGACACGCGCGCGCGAGAGCGTGCGCACGCGGACACACACACACACACACACACACAAATCTATCAAATGCAACGAGGAAAGGGATGTTAAAGTGCTATATTGAACCTACACTGTTATATTCTTGTGAAACATATAGAGCAGACACGCTGAGAAACATCTAATGACAGTGGACATGTGCTATGTGAGGAAAATGCTAAGAATGCAGTGGGCGGACAGAAACATTAATCAGACAAGACGAAACAAAAAGTAACATCTTAAATTGATAAGAGAAATGAGACTATGCAGTCAAGTATCTTGGAGCAGGTTATGGGGAGAAATAAACAAACAAACAAAATTAATAAAATAAAAAATAACCCCCCCCCCCCCCCCCCCCCCCCAAAAAAAAAAAAAACAAAAAAAAAAAAAAAAAAAACAAACAAACAAACAACAACAACAAAACAACAACAACAACAAAACTTAGTGACAACTGGCAACATTGATGGGAAAAGAGCACGTGGAGGACAGGGGAATAATCACCTGGATAACATGGCCATATAATATGGCATATGGCGCATATTTAATAAACGGGAAACAAGACAGACCTCTTTCAAGACTCTTGTGATCGTCTGAAATGGCAAATTTCCATCGCCCACCGTTATCGGCATGGCACATGACGATGATGATTTATGGCATGTTACTTTTCATCCTCCAAAATGCAATATTTCTGGACCTATTCTGATCCCATAGTGCGGTCACAAACGTTTGTCCCCGTATAAAAATCCTAACTCACTAACCAGCTGAGGGAAATTTATGAAATTTAGGATATAACCTTATTATTATGTACACCCAACAAACAAATTTTTGTCCTGGAAATTACGCACGAGCTCTCAATGTTTGTTTATATGCGGTATATAATTTGCATGGGAATTTTCAAATGAGAAAGCATGTCACACAGTGGAACGTCAACATTTGGCGTGCATTACTGTAAAACAAGTTTGTTGGCGTGAATTCAAAACATTTTCACCAAAACATCAAAGAAATTTCACCACTTTCCATTATTTTAGTTGTCTTCGGACCTATCAAAGACATATCCCTATGGTGGGAGTAAATATAAGTCGGCAGGACAAATTTCATAACGATACAACAGATGCTTTAAAATAAAATTGAACGTGAATGAGGGCAAGCATTTGTGAACGCACTATAGTCGGTGTCTGTAGCTTAGGGGTTAGTGATCTCAGTTTCCCAATTCCTCGACATTCAGAGTCAGGGGTTCGACATCAGTCACAGGCTTATAGTTGATTTCGGTAATATGAACATGGCTTATAGTTGATTTCGGTAATATGAACATGGCTTATAGTTGATTTCGGTAATATGAACATTTGCTGTTCGGAAAGCAATGGCAAACTGCTTATCGTAAAAAAAAAAATTGTCTACAAATTGGAATGAGCTTCAGGGCAACTGGCAGAAAGTTGTTGGTTGTGGTCTCAAGTTTGCGATGGTAGGCAGATGATCTCGTCTTAGAGGCAGTGTCTACGGTCTCCGACCAACATGGTCACAGCCTAGAAGGAAAGCAATTACAGACCACCTTCTTTACAGCTGTCTACAAAACTATTGCAGCCAAAGAAATTGTGAAAAAGGTTGTTAGAATGACAACATTGTGCACAGGACACGTCACTTGACGCTCAGGAGATGATCCTTGGGGCTCTAACACTTTCCACTTCACCGGTGGCATCTGAAATCGGTTTATCTCACAAAACAAAGAACTGATCAGAATCCTGTCACATCACAACCCAGAGACATGCTGTGCTGCGTGCATCTTTAGGAAACTTAAATAATTTTTAATCGGAGTTCTGGAGAACTTCACAACTTCACGACACTTGGGAAACTGTTGCTTTCAGCAAAGCCAGATAAATGTAGCATTTTGTTCAGAATGAAGCAAACGTTCACAGACTTATTAAGACATGGCTGTATAGCATTGAGTTAGCAGATGAAAGTCCCCCGGCTGCTAGATCGCTAACCACTAGAGCAGGGGTCACCAAACTACGGCCCACGGACCGGATCCGGCCCGCGAACGGTACTCAAACATGCTTGATATAACGTATGGAACAGGAGAGGTTGTGATATAATTTAAATGTAAATATTATGTTTATAATAACAGGAGATCTTCACACGTGCGCAGACCTCCTGGCTGCTATGTGTCTTAAATTTACTATTTTAAATTATAAATTATTGTACCTAGATTTTCTTGTTTATTGTAATGTTTGTTTATTTCGCACCATCCCAAGTCATTCACCGGGTCGTGGTAGCGCCGCATACTCTCTGGTGTTACCATGGTTTCCATTTCAACACACACACACATACACACACATCTTTCCCTCCCCCAGATGCGTTCGGCTGTCAACACAGGTCCGATGCTCCAGAAATATTTACTTCTGTTGCCAGTCATCCATTTTATATGTATGTAACGAGGATTTCATTGTTTGACAGTGATACGTAAATGAACTACACGTGTGAATAGAGGCAATAAAGTAGCAAACATAGAATAAAAAAGCTATAGAAGCCTCGTGTTATTGCAAAAATATTATTCCCAGCCCAGAAGAATTCCCCGGTCAAGGTGTTAACCGAGCTGGTCTCTAGGCCAGTGTTTTTCAACCTTTCTGTTGGAGCAGATCCTTACGCAAATGTTTACTTTGCTCAGGAACTCAGTGCGGTGATCCAAGTGCATATCCTACTTTATGTAATAAACCAGATGGGCAGAAATGTTGCATTTAGGCGATTTCGGTCTGGCTGGCCGAGTGGCTAGAACGCCGGACTATACGGCCGGACAATACCCGGAGAACCGGGTTCGATCCTTCGGTACGGTGTGGTATATGTTTCTGTCGGGGGCAAAAAGAAAATACTAACCTGCATAGTTCGCGGCGACTGCACTAGCCAGGCGGCCTTAATTCCTCAGGCTCAAAGACCGCTCTGCTATACACCGCAAGGTACTATATTGGCAGTAAATGACAGTTTTTTGACAGTCGACGGAACCTTTGGCTGCCACTCGCGGAATCCCGGTTGAAAAACTCTGCTCTAGACTGCTTATTTAGGCCGGCCATATTTATATATTTTGCGAACCTTATTATGAGATAAATTCTATTACTAAAGGTACCTATAAACTTTATATGTACCTTTGGTGAGCCGTAGCTTCATCAGTGACACCTAGTCCTCTGCTTTTCCTGTTTCAACAGGATTTTAATTATGTTTCGAATTCAATGTCTTCGTCATTTTCAGATCCCGTGTACTTCACCCTTCATTATGGCTACTAAGAAAAGAAAAGTGGACGCCGAGTGTCGTGTTTTCAGTTAAGAATGGGGAGTAAAATACTTCTTTGTGGAAACAAACGACAAGAAAACCAGTTGCGTAATATGCAGCGAAAGTGTTGCCGTTTTAAAAGAGTACAATCTTCGGCGACACTACGAAACAAAACATCTATCAACATATTCACAGTTTTCTGGAAAGTTACGCTCTGAGAAATATGAGTCCATGAAACGTGGTTTAGAAACACACAGAGATCTCTTCACGAGAAAGTTTTCTGAAAATGAATCTGTCACTCATACATGTTACAAAATAGTGCATAAGATGGCAGAGTGGGAAAACCCGTTTACTGGTGGCAACTTAATCGATGAGTGTATGATGGGAGCAGCAAATGACTTGTGTCCCGAGAAAGCCGATTTGTTTGGAACTATCAGCCTTTCGGCAAGTTCAGTTGTGCGAAGAGCAGAAGAACTTGGAGAGAACATAGTGCTACAGATACGCGAGAAAACTAGGAACTTTTTGTGGTATTCTCTGGCGCTGGATGATTCTACTGATTTATCGAGTACGTCACAACTGCTCGTGTTCATTCGTGGTGCCAATTTGAACTTTCAGATAACGGAAGAGTTGGCATCCGTTTGCAGCATGCATGGAACATCAACCGGAAAAGACATTTTCATAGAAGTTCAAAACGTTTTGCAAGACTTTAACCTTTGGAACAACCTATGTCTGTGAGCAAACATTTTCAAAAATAAAGTATGTGAAGTCAACACATCGAACGAGATTGACTGATGAACATTTGAAAGCAATCCTCTTGATTAGATGCGGCAATTCCAAACCACACATTGATGATATCTTGAAGCCAAATATCAGTTTCACAAATCTCACTAACCTTTTCCGCTGCTTAGTTTGTGAGATTCGGATATGTGCACACTAGGTCTGATGTAACTATATTTTTGCTAACGTCGCCTTCTTTGATAACTTTTTTAGTAAATAAATATGTTGGTTGTCTTTGTGTGTGTGTGTGTGTGCGCGCGCGCGTGGGCGTGTGCGTGTGCGTATGTGTGTGTCTGTGTATTTGGTTCTAGAACTCAAGTACCCGTTGCAGTACATGAATCTTTCAATTCTCAATTTGACTATTCCAGCCACGGGGGAATTCCCCTGGCATTTGCAATGTTACTTGTGGACGTGTTGATGTCTGCAGTGGTATTAGAATCCCTGTCTCCTGACTTCTCGGCAACTTAGAGCACAGTCATGTATATATGTTTTACTTCTGAGTGCGACAAGACGATCCTGCTCTCTGTTTAGCTCTCTGTTTTAGTCCCGGGTTCAAGCCCCGATGAGGACCGGGATTTTTTCACGTGGACCTCTAGTAATAAAATTTCTTCTGATCTCTGGGTAGTGAGATCGGACGCCCGTGTGTATTGTTGCGCACGTAAAATATTCCTTGGCAGTTGGAAATCGAAAAAGAGTAGCCTAACGGCGCTGCCCGGGCAAAATTTCGAGTTAAAAATCTACCCAAAGTATTTCAGGATCCTCGCCGGTGCTTCGGACTTCGTGCAGTTAGCTGAGTTTCTCCGGACTCAGGTTTGAGTTAGGAGGAGAACGGAGCACTTATGGGTTACACCCGTGTGCCGTGATGTTGATCCGTCGACTAAACTAAACTAAAATAAACTAAACTAAACTAAACTGTTTAGATCTGTCTTAGTAGCTATGAAATTCAAATTAGTGATGGTTACATATCGGACAAATCGTGCCTGTAACATGATAGTCGAGTAGGGTTGAGTCAAGAACCGACTTCTCACCACTCGGTACATTGCCACTGATGCTCCAACCACATCCTCAATAGCCAGCGAAGAGTTCCAATACTAACGGAAATTGTTGATCTTTCCGGGAGTACTGATTGCTCTCGCCACTCCCTGTCGCTCTATTTTCTCCAGGTTATGATGATTTAGCTTGCTCCGTGGCGACGGTGTTACGGACGAGGTTAGGTGACCTCGTATATCCGTGTTAGAAACACAGCTGCGCGCGATTTGGGAGCAGACCGCGTTGCGTTGGATTTTTACAAAATGATATGAGTGCCTGTCGTTCAGAAAGCAATGTAAAGCTAATGAACGCAAACTTACCAAGAGATCACAACAGCAAAACATCCTGGTGTTGCCTGCAACGTCCTGTAAAAGATATGCAACTAACTTAACTTTGTGATGATCTATCTGTTCATCCATGCTATACATATGATCACTTAGGGCCCTGACCGCATCCGGCTTACATACCCAAATACACAGCCCAACTGTGCAGACCAAGCCAATCTATACGACTGCTCGTTTTCACGCCACACCAGCATGGCCTGGTGAAAAGACCCAACAGAAACTCCCCATCTCTGTTTTTATTTTTTTAACCCCATTGAAGCATGCCACTGTGCACGAAGCATATCTGTCTTTATCCTTGCCTACATGCTCTGTCAGTCTGTTATAACTGTAGTATGATAAGGCAATGTATAATATAACTATCGCGTCAGGTCTTAGTCAGACATGTCTGAGCTACCGTATGACAGTAGACGGTACTACCTGCTTTCTGTTAGCGCGGAACGTTGGGCGACGCTTACCAAACCCGACACCCCACATTGTGCCAACAGCTTCGGACGGAAGAGCTCAATTGGGAGGGTAGAAACCTTACCCTGGTGCTAGGAAATGCAACCTTAAGACAAAATGTCATGGCAGGGCAGACCAGGCAGTAAGCCTTGGTTGGCAGCTGGTCTGGGATCGAAGCTTCGACAGGCGGACATTTAGAGCATTGCTTTGATGATCCGCCAGCTTCTGCAGCTTGTCTTGTTCCAGATGTATAGGTGTTACCTTATCTCTGAGTGAACTAGGCAGGCCGAGAGAGGGATCATGCTGCATGGGCAAAACATGATTTCTATATCTTAGCCCAGGCTTTGTGCTTTGGAGATGCAATAACTCAATCCCTGGTCTTAACCGGTCTCGAAATCAAAGCGAGAGGCAACTGTTACGGGTTATAAGTCCCTGTCAATTGGCGTAGACATGGGGCGCCACGCGTTGCCTCTGACGGTGGGAGACACCTACAGGTATCACTGATCAGCTACCGCCCGCCTCAAGCTGTGCAGCCCCCGGCCAGTTGGGTTCTAATCCGCCACAGCCTGCCTGCTTCAATGGGTGCTTGGCTCTAGGACAAAATCTGAATTGCAGGCTGTAAAACCAATACACCTGGTACTAATAAAAATAAAAATAGAAACCTCAAGCTACGGCTTACAACCTGGAATGTGAGAACCATGTGTCCAGAATTTTCCACTGACTTGACCAATATTGACGATGTGAGAAAAAATGGCTGTGATTGATGCCGAACTCAATCGTCTTAACATTGATATTGCTGGCCTGCAGGAGACTCGCTCGCTGAGGAAGGGTCACTCAGGGAAAACAATTACACCTTTTTGGAAGGGTAGAGGGCAGGCAGAAAAAAGGCAACATGGTGTGGGCTTTACAGTGAAGAATTCGCTACTGGGAATGATTGAAATTCCAGCAGGAGGTAATGAAAGACTATTATTCCTGCGCTTGGCAACCTATTGTGGCTTTGCCACCATTATTACTGCATATGCACCGACACTCGATTCCTCTGATGATGTGAAGGATTCGTTCTATGAGGAGTTAGCCTCTGTGATCAAGGCAGTTCCAAAATCCGACTACATTTATATGATCGGTGATTTCAATGCTCGTGTGGGCAAGGACTCAATTTCATGGCCAGTGTGCCTTGGAAAATACAACATCGGTCGCATGAGTGAAAATGGGCAAAGGCTGCTGGATCATTGCACCAGAAATGACCTATGTATTACAAACTCCCTTTTTAAAACAAAAGAGATGCATAAGGTCACATGGAAACATCCAAGATCCGGCCATTAGCATCAGCTGGACTTCATCAACACAAGGAGACAACATCTGAACCGTACATCATTGACTCGAGGTTACCACAGTGCTGACTGTGATACGGATCATTCTTTGGTTGTTGCAAAGGTTAGACTGAAACCAAAGAGAATCTACACAGCCAAACACAAATCTAGCCCCAGAATTAATATTATTAACACTCATGATTCTGAAAAGTGCTTTTAGTTTCAACAGCAACTTGAAGACGCTTTCACTGATACACTAGAAAATTGTACAGTAAGTGAAAGTGGGGTAAACTTCAGGAAACTCTTTATAACACTGCCGTAGGGGTTTACGGCACTGTGGATCATAAGAGGCAGGACTGATTTGCGGCAAACAGCCAGATACTGCAGCCCTTGATTGATAAGAAGAAGAAAGCTCTCTTAAGAAACAAGGAAAGACCAACGCTAACACTCTGAGTGAGTTAAAGCAAGCTAGGAAGGATGTGCAAAAGGCTGCCAGGCAGCGTGAAAATGACTATTGGATCAAGTTATGTGAGTCCATTCAAATCGCAAGTGATAAGGGAAACAATAGAAGCATGTATGAAGGAATAAATAAAGCCTGTGGTCTAATGATCAAAAGAAGTGCACCATTGAAAACCTTGACTGGAGAAATCATCACTGATAAGAAACAGCAGATGGACAGATGGGTAGAGCACTATTTGGAGCTTTACTCAAGTGAGACCAAACTAGCGGATGATGCCCTCAACGCCATAGAGGCTCTACCAACTCTTGACCATCTGGACACACTTCCCACCATAACAGAAGTTACGTGTGCTATAAATGAACTTGCATCTGGCAAGGCTCCAGATAAGGATGGGATTCTAATAGAGGTTATCAGGAGTGGGCAAGACACACTCACTCTACAGATCCACCAGCTAATAGAGCTATGCCGGCGAGAAGGACAAGTCCCACAGGATTTCAAAGATTCAAGCATCATAACACTACAAGGCAAGGGCGATCGAAGCGACTGCAACAACTATAGGGGTATCTCACTTCTGCGTATTGTTGGAAAAGTATTTGCCAGAGTTATTCTGCGCAGACTTCAAGTCCTAGGAGATCAAGTCTACCCCGAAGCACAATGTAGCTTTCGACAGAACCGGTCTACCATTGATATGATATTCTCATTGCGACAAATGCAAGAAAAATGCCGTGAACAGAATCAACCACTATTTATTGCCTTCATCGACCTCACAAAAGCATTTGATTTGGTCAGTCGTGCGGGTCTGTTCAAGGCAGTAAAGAAGATTGGCTGCCCACCAACTCTTCTGTCCATTGTGGAATCGTTCCACACAGGCATGAAGGGTATAATCAAGCTTGATGGTGCAACTTCTGAAGAGTTTTAAATCAAGAGTGTAGTTAAGCATGGTTGTGTACTAGCTCCCACCCTCTTTGGAATATACTTTTCACTTCTACTGAAATATGCCTTTCGTGATCAGGATGGTGGTATATACATTCACTCACGCTCAGATGACAGCCTCTACAACGCTCAGAGATTGAAGGCCAAGACCAAAATTAGGAGGGTACTGATCAGAGAGTTGCTTTTTGCAGATGATGCTGCAGTTACGACCCACTCTGAGGAAGAATTACAATGTCTACTATCTGCATTATCCAATGCTTGTTCTGAATTTGGTTTAACAATTAGCAAATATAAAACACAAATTATGTCACAAGGTGCACATGGGGTACCATCAATCTTTATTGACGACGCCGAACTAGAGATGGTAGACCGTTTTACATATCTAGGATCAGTGGTAAATAGCAAATTATCCCTAGATCAGGAAATCAACATCCGGACTGGTAAGGCAGCAACAACAATGAACAGGTTAAGAAAAAGAATCTTGGAGAACAGGAAGCTTACTGCCAAAACAAAAGTCCTTGTCTATCAAGCCTGTGTCGTTAGTACTTTTATTTATGGCAGCGAAGCCTGGACAACTTACTCATACCAAGAGAAACGTTTAAACAGCTTTCATATGCGGTGTCTGTGAAGAATTCTTGGTATTAAGTGGCAAGACAAAATCACAAATACTGAAGTATTGGAAAGATCAGGTTGTGTGACGGTTTATTCCATGCTCAGTCTTCGTAGACTTAGATGGATAGGACATCGTAGGAGGATGGATGATGGTAGAATACCAAAGGACATCTTTTTTGGTGAATTACAGATGGGTAAGAGATCTCAGGGTCGGCCTCTACTACGATACAAAGATGTGTGTAAGCGGGACATGACTGATAAAGGCACTGATAATGCACATTGGGAGCAAGTCGCCGCTGAACGTGTTGCATGGAGGGCAACTATCAGAAATGGAATAAAGACAAAGGAGAAAATTATTGCAGATAAGTCACACACCGAGCATGTGAGACGTAAGATAGTGCATGATAGTGGAAATGACCACGTGTTCACATGCACCCATTGTGTACAAAAATTTACATCGCGAATTGGCCTTATCAGTCACATTCGCTACCGCCATGGGTAATAGTTATGCTTTTCTGAAGTACAATCTATCGTCTGTCAAGACGGCAAGGTGCCAATGAATGAATGAATATAACTAATATTATTGTTTAGGGCATTGCACAGAAACAATAAACCACTGTACATATATTATTTGTAAGGGATATAGTAAGTAGAGGGTGCATGTGTTGCTTCACTTGAGGTTCTCATCGACAGCTATTTGTTGTATTTCATGCCAACAACATATACTTGATGACATTTCTAGCGAAGCAGACAACGAGCGTATTATGAATAGTTTGTGTCATCGTTTGAATCTAACACTAAAGAAGAACACGGGGGTGGGGTGGTGTGGTGGGGTGGGGGGTGAACTTAAATGTTACACACACGTTCTAAGAATATAGTGTATTAAGAAGAAGAAAAGGACTGACAATCTACAAGATCTGAATATGAAAGAAACAATAGCTCGCAAACATTATCTTGACTCGTAAACTGAATGTTTCGGTCATAATAATAGTCACAGTGGTTTGGAAATACCAGGGATAAAAGACGTGGGTCCCGGAAGAAGAGACGGGACTAAGATGGACACAGGATATTTAAAATTCTGTGGACATGAAGACGCTTGGGACAGGGGAATTGGCAAAGTATGAAATATCCTTCCGAGGGTGGTGATGAGAGCGATGAACTGTAACGGCCCTGCAACATGATGATGATGGTGGTATCTGCCGGGAGGAAATCTCCTGGCTGACGTGTAAAGAAGACTCACATATCATACCTGTACGCAATTTACACGCATCAGAAGCAGACAGTCCACATTCTTTGAGCATGTCATGAGAAGGGGAAAGCTAAAGTATGTTGACAGTAAGGGAACGGTGGAGGGGTAGGAGAGACAGCTGGAGACCAAGAGAGAAGATGCTGGACAGTTTGGCGTCATGACATGGAGGAAGAATCAGTATAAGTCATCATTGACCCGTGAAGGTTAATCCGGTCAACAAATGTCTGACAGAGTCGGGTGTGTCGGCCGAAAGGTGCAAATATCACAGCTCTGCTGTAAGCAAGCACAACGCAGTTATGTCCAAAACAAATATTTCGGACTAACAAAGAAAAAGGAGGAAGAGGAGGAAGAGGATTAGGAGGGGAGGAGGAGGTTGATGAGGAAGAGGAGGAGGATGATGAGAAGAAGAAGAAGAAGAAGAAGAAGAAGAAGAAGAAGAAGAAGAAGAAGAAGAAGAAGAAGAAGAAGAAGAAGAAGAAGAAGAAGAAGAAGAAGAAGAAGAAGAAGAAGAAGAAGAAGAAGAAGAAGCAGAAGAAAAAGCAGAAGAAGAAGAAGAAGAAGAAGAAGAAGAAGAAGAAGAAGAAGAAGAAGAAGAAGAAGAAGAAGAAGAAGAAGAAGAAGAAGAAGAAGAAGAAGAAGAAGAAGAAGAAGAAGAAGAAGAACGAACGAACGAACGAGCGAACGAACAAACAAACGAACGAACGAACGAACGAACGAACGAACGAACGAACAAACGAACAAACTTTATTTTAAAAGGGTAAAAAATTGGGCACGTAGGCCCGTCTTACATTCGGCCCTTTCAATCACTCATCTTTCATTCATCAAATGTGCATGTTACATTTACATAGGGGAGGAAAAACATTGTCAAATGGATTTTGTAAGCATAAACAATGCATATTACGCATGATACATTCACTTGGGGAAAAAAAAAACATTGTCAAATGAAAGTTGTAAACATAAACAGTTAGTTAGTTAGTTAGTTAGTCACAGTTCCAACTTCACAGCAACGGGTCGTCCCCATTATGCTCCGTTCCTGTGCCAGTGAATATCACACAAAATGCTCCCCACTGCCCAAAGTGAAAAGTGAAAAAGACAGGAGTCTCGACAAACAACAGCCCGCACAGATACACTGTGCATAATGTCGCCGCCAGAATGTCAACACAATAGTTCCCCACAAAACACCCAGTTCATTTCTGATGGAATCGGCAGTCATTTTCCCATCTGGATGTTTCCTAGATGTTCACCCACACAGTCCACGAAATACAGTTCATCGTCGATGGTAGTGGCAGTCAACCAGAAGCCCAGCAGCCACGCATTTCTGCATAAGGCAAAAACCGGTCAACTCTGGGACATAACCATCTGCCTTCGCTCCGAACATGCAGTCACGTTCCAAAAAACCTCGGGCAGATTCAAAAGCATTTCATACGAAACTCACAGCTCACAGTGTCGCGCCACGCACTCACTCAGTAGCAGGGCGACGGAACCATCAAGCCTCCTTAGTCGCCTCTTACGACATGCGTGGTAGGCTGCAGTGTTGCTATTCTTTGCTTCCCTTATGGGCCCTGGCAACACACGTAAACATAAACAGTGCATATTGCAATGTTGTGAGACACATCCCCCATCCACCCTCAGACCCCGCAGCCAACCACACATCCCCAATCCACCCTCACATCCCGCAGCCACCCACACATCCCGCAGCCACCCACACATCCCCCACCCACCACACCTCCCCGACCCACCCACACATACCTCCACGTACTCACACAGACACAGGCAAACATACATGCCGCCACACACCCACTGATCCTCCACCCACACACATTTCCCCCACCCACACACATCCCCAACCCATCCCATAACTGACACGCACACACCCACCCACATATTCTCCACCACCCAACCACACACCAGCAACCACCCAGCAATACACACATCACAAAACCACACACACATACCCCCGCCAATCCACACATCCCACACTTATCGACACACACATCCCGCACCCTCACAATTTTCCCCACCCACCCACACACACATCAGCCAACCTACACCCACTCACCCACCCAATATCAGCCACCTCTCAACTACACATCCCCCACTTATACACACATCCACATCCATAAACACATCTCCCCACCTGCCCACACATATCCCCCACCCATAATCACCCAAAAGCACACACCTCCCACCCACAAGAAGAAGAAGAAGAAGAGGAAGAAGAAGAAGAAACGACTGACAGTGCACGAAACAGAAGGTTACGAACAGACATGATCACCAACGCCACACGACAAGGACAGTAAAAACATAGGACGAAGTGTAAACAGCCGATTGTTTCTGTAAGAAGATAGGACGAAGTGTAAACAGCCGATTGTTTCTGTGTCTACCAAGCCGTATGCATACCAGTATTTTATTTCGCCTCAACATATAACAATCTCTCAATTAAGAAGGGATAAGAAACTATTGCATCCTCCCCCCCCCCCTTTACACACCCCTCATCCTCATATGAGACCTGTAATCTAACCCCTCATTAACAACTTTAGGACTGTTGCTACAGGAGTTAAGAGGATTGAGACTCGTGCACTGGTGACATGTCAGGGATAGTCTCGACTGGACACATGCAGATTACCACAACACGAAAGCGACAGTTGATCTGGAGCCAGCTCAATATTTAAATTGCTCGGGTGGAATCTTGGCACAGATGACGAATGTGGAGACGAAACACTGGAGAAAATGCCCAGACTTTTTTGTGTGTGGAGAGGAAAGCTTTAAATCTAAATCAAGAAAATGAATATACAACGAGGTACAGTAATTATTACTAGACATTTGGCGACTTGGCAGACTTAACAGTGACAACACATAGATTAAAAAAACACACACATTTGTGACAGCTATTAATACCTCCCCCCCCCCCCCCCCTCTTGGGCATTGGCCTGAAGTCTGTCGACAATGAAAAAAGTTAAATTGTGCTGAACCATAACCTGGTCACATGACAAGATGTGAACTTCCAGTAACGCTCTTGTACACACGCTGATTTCTAGGCTTAGAGAAGGGAAAGAGGGGGGTGAGGGGGGGGGGGGAGGGTTCTGTAAGACTGTTCCCGTGGAGAAACTACTGTAGTATCTGGTCGAGAGAAAAATCTCCACACATCCACACACAGAAACACACACACACACATAATACACACACACACACACATAATACACACACACACGCACGCGCACGCGCACACACACACCTCGCTCCCATAAATACAATCCCTTTTCGGACCTCGGGTGACGTATAGATCAATACATCGATCGGACTTCAGAGATTAAAAACACCTAGTCTACATGAGAATTCACAACTAACTAACTCACCAACCACCCAACTCACCAAACAATTACCCAGGCATTCACTAAGCACCGAACCATACAAACAACCAACTAACAACCAATTAACCAACCACCAATCAATAAGAGACTAAATAAACTGCGTTTAAAGAATGGGAGTCATTAGTTGACGAAGAACATTCAAGTAAATACCTAAATCAGCTCCTCTTTTTAGACGACAACGCAATTTTTAATATGACGAAAACAACGGGCAAAGATACCTCAGGATATTAAATTTCGCATTTGTAGCATACAACACGATGGTCAACGCACCCAAGATAGAAATCCATCCATCATGTGCCATGCCGGTAAGCGTGGGCGGTCATGTTCTGCCATCTCACTCGATCACCAGAGTCGTGGATCAGCTCCGTGTTTCTGTCTCGACTATGCCACAAGGCCAAGCCATCCAGGTACTTGCTTCTAGGTCTTCCCCTTGGTCTGTTCCCCTCGATCTTACCAGTTGTCACCAAATTCTCCAATCCATTTCTTCTCATAACATGCCCAAAAAATTTTGACTGTCTACGTCTAATTTCTCTAATCAATTTACGATCTTCATCTGTTTCTTGAAGGACTTGTTCATTGGTCTTTCTGGCTGTCCATGGTATTCTTTGCATTTTCCTCAGAAACCACATCTCTATAATGAATTATAAATATTCACCCACCCAAGATAGACACTATGAATAATGAAGATTCCCACAACCAAGATAGAACCTATGAATTATAAAGATTCACACAACCAAGATAGAAATTATTAATTATACAGCTTTACACTCAATAAATAAATTATGAATTATACAGCTTCGCGGATCTAAGATAGAGATTATAAATTATAAAGATTCAAACACCCATGATAGAAATTATGAGATTCACACACTTCAGATAGAAAGTCTGAATTTTAAAGATTCTTACACCCACGATAGAAATTCTGAATTACAAAGATTCCCACGTTCAAAATATAAACAATAATTATAAAGATTCACGCATCCAAGATACACATTATGAATTATTAAGATTCACGCACCCAAGAAAGAAATTATGACTTATGAAAATTCACACACCCATGGTATTAAGATATAAACTATGAAGAAGAGGTTAGTGACTAAAATATAGCTTTAAATTCGTATGTAGTCTAGTATGGCATCTAGTTTTTAACTCTGTATTCTACTTCTATGAACACCAAACAATTCATAGTATGAGTAAAATATATATCAACACAGATCATAGTATTTCCTGAGAGAATTATCACATATGTGCAATTTGAATCACCATAGCGAGAGTTATGTGGTCAGCGATATAATTAGATACAAGTGTCAAATATTTGAAATGTGCGGAGGTCTCAATCGAGCTCAAAGATTGGTTGGTTAGGCTCTAGGTACCAGCCAATACGTAGTGGTCAACGAAGCAATTCACTTTCTGGTTTATTGGTGGTTTTTATAGCCGCTCATTGTGCTCTCTATTCCAGAGGTAAGATCAGCATTCCATTAGACATGTTATTACCGTACCTCTTGATGAAATTGGTACAGGTATCATTGTTTCTGTATGTGGAATTTGAAACTGTGAGATCAGTCCTTCGTTGAGAAGATAGCCTGAGTGTTCACTTTCTGCAAAACTGACATGCCTATCCCTCTGCTAATTCTGTCATGCTTACAGTTTCATCTGCTATTAGTGACTTACTATATGCTTTGTGAATGATATCTCACTATTAATGCATATAAGCTACATTTTTCTATATGCTGTAAAACTGTTCACTATAAATGCACATCTTGAACCTTCTCCCCTATGCTGTAGAAATGTTCACTATCAACGCACATCATGGGCAGGCTTTTCATGCTGGGGGAGATGTTTTTGCTAAATTGTATCTTGAACTATCGTGCACTTACGGGTGAATCTTCTTGTTCACATCTTTCGTAAATATACAGAATGTATGATTTGTCATGTAATCTTTTTCATGAATATGCTATGAGGATTGCAATGAATGCTATGTTCTTTTTATGAACTATAGTCTCATATGAGAAGGAAGATAGAAGATACGATCTTCATTTGTTTCTTGAAGGACTTGTTCATTTGTCTTTCTGGCTGTCCATGGTATTCTTTGCATTTTCCTCAGAAACCACATCTCTACAGCCATCAGATGTTTTTCAGCCTGACTGCTCATTGTCCACGCTTCACATCCATACAAAAGTACAGGCTCAATGTAGCATCTCAACACTCTCTTTCTCGTTTCAATTGACATCTTTTTATTGGTCAATATGTTTTTCATCTTGCTAAAGGCTACTTTTGCCATGGCGATTCTTGTTCTAATCTCTTCAAGGCATCTCCCATCAGATGTTATTACTGTTCTGAGATAATTGTACCTATTCACTTGTTGAAGAATATTCCCATTTACTTGTATATTACATTGTGGTATTTCGTCCTTCCTAGTGACGACCATAATCTGTGTCTTTTTACAATTTAATTCTAACCCTAGTTGTTCACTGTGTGTCACAATCGCATCTAATAAATTTTGCAGGTCCTGTTCATTGTCTGCAATCAAGACTGTATCATCTGCATATCTAATGTTATTGATGCATCGTCCCCCAATGTTGATTCCTTCCATATCTTCAATATTTCTGAAAATACTTTCACTGTACAGGGAAAACAGATCTGGAGACATTACACATCCCTGTCTCACACCCCTTTTAATAGGCTGATATTGGCTTACTTCATTATCAACTCTTATGGCAGCTTGTTGTTTCCAATATATGTTTTTTTTTACAAGTCTAAGATCTTTTCCATCAATTTGTAGATCTTCAAGCATCCTTATCATGTTGACATGTCTCACTTTATCAAAAGCCTTTGTGTAGTCAATAAAGCAAAGGTGTAGATCTTTGTTTACTTCTATAGAACGTTCGATTATGTTTCTCAGTATATACACAGCATTTACTGTACCCTTGCCTTCCACAAACCCACTTTGTTCTTCTCCTATTTCAGGTTGTATTTTCCTCCTAACTCTTTGCATGATAATTCTTAGCAAAATCTTCGTGATGTGACTCATTATACTAATTGTTCGATGTTGATCACATTCCAAGGCTCCTGATTTCTTTGGGATTGCAATAAATACAGAATTACATAACGCCTGAGGTATATTTCCAGTATCATATATTGTATTAAGCAGACTGGTAACTTGATCTATTCCATATTCTTCTAAAGCATTAATCATTTCTGTTGTGACGCTGTCTGAACCGGGGGTCTTGCCAGATTTCATATGGTTAAGAGCATTCTGAACCTCCATCTTCAAAATTGCTGGTCCTTCATTATTATTTTGAACATCATACTGTTCGTCTCTGTTGTCGTCATACAGGTTTTTCACGTAATCTGACCATTCATGTAATATCTGATC
Organism: Cepaea hortensis; assembly: GCA_963921405.1. Lineage (NCBI taxonomy): Eukaryota > Metazoa > Mollusca > Gastropoda > Stylommatophora > Helicidae > Cepaea > Cepaea hortensis. Next base: position 47,854,888 of record OY992883.1, on the reverse strand, counting down.
TTTTTCTATTATGACTCTTCCATCTTTTGTCTTTAGGCAGCCTGCTGATGTACGTGTTCTTTGATTAGTAAGCTCCTGAATTCTTTTGTGCATTAGGTTCGCATTGTTACTGTTGTGTTGTTTTTCAATTTCTCTGCAATTTTTCTCAAGCCATGTTTCTTTTGCCTCCTTACATAAGGTTCTCACTTTTCTGTGAATTTCTTCATATTTGGCAGGATTATTTTTGTTCTGTCTTCTTGTTTCCATTAGTTGTAAAATTTCTTCAGTCATCCATGTCTTACGGCCCACTTTCTTTACTTTTGGAATAGTTTTTTCTGCTGCGCAACTGATTGAATTCTTCATCGTTTCCCATTGATCATCTACATCTTGAAACAGGATCTCTAGATCAGACAATATATCAAATTTGTTCTTTACTTCTATGTTAAAATTATCTTGTATTTCTTTGTCAGTTTTCAATTTGCACCAGTCATATTTAGGGTTTCCTGCTGTATACTTGACTTTCTTTAACTTTACCCTCAATGTGCCTGTAATTAATCTGTGATCACTGTAACAGTCTGCATTTGGAACTGTTTTTACGACTGTTAACGCATTTCGAAACCTTTTGCTAATCAGGATGTAATCTATCTGGTTTTTAATCCTGCTGTCTGGACTCCTCCATGTCCATAATCTTCTAGGATGCTGTTTAAACCAGGTGTTTCCTACAACCATTTCTTGTTCTTTTGCCCATTCTACAAGTCTGTATCCTCTTTCATTTCTCTCTCCCAAACCATGGTTGCCTACACTGCATCCATCGCCTTGCTGTCCTATTTTTGCGTTGAAATCACCCATTATGATATTTATTTCTGATTTTTTGCAGTTCTTCAAAGCAGACTCCACGTCATTATAAAATTCCTCTATGCTTTCTTCACTGCTTTCACTTGTTGGGGCATATACTTGAATGACATTTATTTTAAAAGGTCTTCCGTTTAATTTTACTAATAGGACTCTGTCTGACACAGCATGATATCCTTTGACAGAATTTGATGTTTGCTTATCTAATATAATGGCTACACCTCTTTGCTGTTCTTCTCCCCCAGAGTAAATAATCTTACAATCCTCTCCTGTCCTTATCCCTGCTCCTTTCCATCTCGTTTCCGATATTCCTAATATGTTAATCTTCTCTCTCTTCATTTCTTTTTTGATGTTTTCTAACTTTCCATCTGCATTCATTGTTCTAACGTTCCAAGTTCCTACTTTCAATGATATTAATCTGTTGCACCTAGTAGCCTGTTGACGGTCTGGAGTCACCTGGTGCGCATGACTATCCCTACCGGGCGAGGTTGCTCCTATGGAGCACCCATTTACGCCGTTTCTCTGATTATCGATGATTTCACACAACATGATTTTCTTGGCATGTGTAAAGAAGGTAGTTTGCCATTGCTTTCCTTCCTAGCAGTGACCATACTGGTCAGTGACCGTAGCCATTGTCTCCTCAAAAAAGAGATCCTCTGCCTACCGTCGTGAAGGTGGAGACCATAACCTACAACTATCTGTTGGCTGCTCTCCATCTTCATCCACCGCCTGCACCCATGGCTTCACGTAACCCTGATCGGGGGGCTAAACGGGTACTCCACCTTGCCCAAGGGTGTCCCGTAGGCTAGCGGAGGGAAGGAGGCGCCTTACTACTATTGATGATATAGATTAAAACTACGCCATTGTGGTTATAATAAATTAACCGAAATGGATATTCCCAGCCAGTTTCCGAGAGGAGTGACTCATAATAATAGAAATTACCTGCTAGAGACAGGTGTGCAAGTGATTCACGATTGTTAGGGCTCTGTCACCCCAGTAGGAAAACGCAGATGAATTAATAATGATGAAGGATGAGAATGGCACTTGAGAACCGAGTCTAACCTAAGAATGAATGAGGACCGGACTTGCATTACAGACGTGGGATGATGAGATGTTATTATGACGACCTCGTCTCAACATGGTGACGTCCTCTCAACATGCTGACTTTCTCTCAACATGCCTTGGTTTTAACATGTCTTTGTCTCAACACGCCTTGGTCTTAACATGATGACTTTGTCACAAAAGGACAACTTGGTCTCATCCTTATGACCTTTTCTTATCTTAGTGTTCTTGTCTCCTCATGGGTTTATCTCATCATAATATTACGGCATTAATGAAGAACAAGTATAGATCCCTAGGCGGATACTTGTCACAATCCATCAGAATTGGATTAAACTCCATCACCAGTGAAAAAGGATTGGTGAATTAGTAACACCCTCTCTTCTTCCATTTCCTTCTTTTTTCCCCCTTTTTGTTTGTTGATATTTTCGTTTTGATGACATTTGGTTTTCTTTAAAATGTATATCGATGGGTTTTTACAGTTGTATCATCAGAGATGGATGGTGTGTAGTGGCCTTACATTCAGGACAATTAGTCATACTGAATTGCTAACGGATGGCTATTGAGATGTTCGGATCTTTTGAACCTGAACTACTAGATGTTTGCAATGAAGTCAGTGGATAGTCTGAAGAGGAATGCCTATCATCTTGAATTACCCCCAACATCAACGTCACCAAGCCTATTCCTGGACGACTAAGTATTTCTTCCTGTATATATCCTTCAAATAAGTATGTCTGGAGAGTTCCAGTGATATCACCGAACATACAGATTGGCCTTATCAGCATGAACCTTGGTCATACCCAACTGCTTTGCTGATGACAGCTGAGATGTACCGGTATATGACCATGAATACAGGTATGGTCTACTGTGTTTACAATGCCCTCAGGATCTACCTTTTCGAAACTGTCAAAAATGATATCGTTTATATGACTAACCCCATGGCTTCAGCTTCACCAAGCATGTACAAAAAGGTTAAGTACCAGGTCATAGTTGTATCCACTGTGTATCTATGGAGAATCCCATGACATTCCTGAACCAAGATGGTCTGTACTACGAAGAACTAACAAAACCCAGCCCATCAATGGTTGTAAATTGGTGTAAAATAAGAATATTGTGGACATAGTTTATTTTATGCCTTTTAAGGAGAAGAACCTTAATGATGTTGTTAATGAGAGATTGGAGAGTTATCTGTTTAATAGTTTAAAAATCTGTTGGTTAGTTTTGGGAAATCATTTAAATTTTCCCCACTGATTTTGTTATTCATATGTTTATAATATTTGGTTGTTTATATAATGTTACGATTCATATTATAGATCTTTCAAAAACCCACCATTCGTCCCAATATAATGTTGTGTATTAACCAAGCGTCTCGAGTCAATTTTTCTTCTTCTTCTTCGTTCATCCGGAGTGGTTTTTTTTCCGGACGTGATTGCGTTGTGCCTGTTTACAGCAGAGCTGCGTTCCAGCGCCGTTAGGCCGACAAATCCGACTTCTGCGGGCATTTGTTCACCGTGTTAACATTCCCGGGGGTTTCTTAGGACGTTTGACTCTCACTGTTGTGGTGTTATCCCCCATTCCAACTGGCCCATTTAGAACAGCCAAAGACATCCTGGTCAGCCCTCAAGGTAAGACAGGGGCAAGCCATGGGCATTCCCCGCCATCCAAGGAGGCTTCCATAATTGCAGAGCCGACACACAGAGCTCTGGTAATGGGCTCACCCAAGTAATCGTCACGTCCTTCACATGGCTGCTTAGCCTCACTTCTACTTTTGGACTGGTATTAGTATAGCTTCCTTCCATGTCTGTGGGGCTATCCCTCTCTTCCAGCTGTAATTTAGGACTGCTAGTAGTTTATTTTTTGCCTTAGTGCCTAGTCCTATTAGCATTTCATTTGTGATTCCATCCTTTCCTGGTGATTTCTTCTTTGTTAGGGTATTCATTGCCTGTTCCATTTCTTCCATTGTTAAATTTTCCATCATATATTCTGCTGCTGTCTCTGTATTACTATGATGTATCTGTTTATCTTTGATTGCTTTCTTCTGTTTGGTTGTAATATCAATGTGGTTTGCACTGGCATAGTGTTCCATTAGTGCATTTGCAGCCTTTATCCCTGTAAGCAAGGTATTTCCTTGTTTAATAGTTATCTGTTTGTTTCTCGGTCCTTCATTGTTCATGGCTTTCACTAGTTTCCATAGTTTGTTTCCATCCCTGCCAAAGTTCGGATTTTCTGTTTTTTTCCTCTAACAATCTCTTGTTGTTTGATTTACTGTTCTTTCAGATTTTGTTGAGATGGCTTTGAGAGAGATGTATGTTCGCTTCAATTGTTGGCTCTCTCTCTCTCTCTCTCTCTCTCTCTCTCTCTCTCTCTCTTCTCTCTCTCTCTGCTGTCTTCCTGGCATCTTCAATTGTGTCCTCCAAAGTTTGTAGTTCTTCAGTCCAGTATGGTTTGTAATTTTTCCTCGCTCCTCTTGGAATAAACTCAGTGGCCGCCTATATTATTGCTATGGTTTGACTTTCCACCATTTGCTTCATGTTGCCATATCGTGTATTTATGTTTTCACAATATTTGTCTGTTAGTATGGCAAATCTGTCCCAATCTTCTCGTTTGTAATTCCAGCGGGGCAAAGGCTTTTGCTCCTGTGGAACATACTCCATATTCATTACAAGCTTGATTGGTCTGTGGTCACAACCTTCTAATTGGTCAAGCACATGGCGATCGATTTTGTGGAGGATGTCTCCTGTGCAGAAAGCCAATTCTGGAGTAGAAGTGGTAAACCACCTTCTGGAGTAGAAGTTCGGTATGTCATCCGCTTTGTTGAGTAGATGGAGATTTGAGTCTATTTCCCAGTCCTCCACTTCATCTCCTCTTTTGTCAGTATCTGGGTATCCCCATCTCTCTGAACGGCTATTAAAATCTCCAACAATAATGCAGTTTGTGTCAGTTATTTTCATGTTTGAGAGTGTAAGGTCCTTATCTGCTGGGCTATACAGATTGTAGATTCTAATTTTCACGTCCTTTATCATTATATAACACCTATAGTTTCCGTTTGGCTGTCTGTCGTATATTCTGAACGGACTGGGGATCACTGTTGTGCATTACCCATATTCTGGTTTTAGAAGCTGGGCCCCATCCTCTTCCAATATGTAAATAAATCAAGAATACGACCTTGAAGTATTACAGGCTCAGTTTTATTGTTTGTCTAGGAGTTAATGGTCCTCTTTAGGGGAACAGTGAACACTAGATTTGACTCTGCCCCTTCACCAGGATTCTAATAGCTCTCGAACCCCCATGATATTCTGTGAAATGTCTGAAAGACTTCCTCAGTATGAATCAGGTGAATTGTAGCATGGGTCTGGAACAGTCAAGAGATATTTCCCTTTAGATAATTCACTTTGAGTTATTTTGTTTTGTTAAATAAATTATTTAACAAATACTGGTAGACATTGACATCTTGTTTACACAAATAAACAGGTAATTAACAGTCAGGTTGAACTGACACATTAATATAAGATTCAGTTACTGTTGATGTCATTTATTGACTGGCCTGTTTCTTTTGGCCTTTTTGTATACATTTCTCATTTTTTCTCATCTGTTTGACATAACATATGTTTAAAATGTGAAAATGTACATCCGTACCAATCAATCAATAAACAATAATCAATATGATGATCCTAAGTGTTGTAAATCTTCTTCTAAATAATGTAATGTTATACATTATAGTGTGACATGAGGTTCAAATGGTTTATACAAATCATTGTGTCTGGGAGGGATTGTGTTTGTTGGCATTGAGAAAGGTCACCTCTGAGTGGTAGATATGGGTTAAGCCTGGGTCCATGGACTGATGGATCCGCTTCAGTACTTGCCAGTGAAGCTACTCTGAAGGCTGCCCTTGCTCTGCTCAAGGCCTGAGGTTATCTTCCATCTCATGTGTGTGGGTCATCTTTTCTCTATTTGCCTCTCTCTTCTGCTCAGGTTGCCACCAAGAACATCACTGTGTAAAATTTACAGAGGCATGTATAATCCTACCAATGTAACTTTTCCAGCATGTTATTAAGTATGAACACAATATAACAGGAAGGACAAGATCAGAAGAAGTGGTGTTGTGTTAATTTGTGTGGGGTCAGAGATTATTACACTGGATGCACCTGCTATCATTTGGTACCTGCTGCATGCATTTTCTCAGTGTACCTGTGGTTCATTGAGAAGTGTAGAATCAGACATAGATAGGAGTGATGATGTGTTGTTCCTTGGAACATTCAAGTCAAGCTGATAGTGCAAGACCAAAACAAGGATAAGATGCATTTTTATTTAAATGACATACAATTAAACATCTTCATCAACTCATTGGGTTATGCATTGTGTATATAAATGTTTATCTGTACCTTCCAAATTAACTATTTGTCTTCTTCTTCTTATAAATCATTTCCTTTTTACCTGCTGTTGTTGTGTTGTTATGTGGAGTGCTGTGTGATGTAATGTGTTGAGTTAACTTCTGTTGACTGGGGTTCTCATAGCTTGTACCACTTATCCCCCCATCTTCATCAGTTAATATGCGTTTAACTCATCAAGTGTTTTATTGTTATTCATGTCCAACATACAGAATTTCTGATGTGTATTTGTTACAAAATGTAATACATACAGGATCATGACAACAATACATTAGTAAGAGGTTGTTACATAAAGTACCTCTCCTAATCCACCTCTCTTCTTCTTCTTCATATTAATCTATTCTTCTTATTTCTGTTAGCAGTGCACATCATGTCCCTTCTGTTGGCGATCAACAGTTGGCAATAGACCGAGGTTTTGTTTACCTTTTGGTCTGGACAGATTAACTGGGCCGTCTGTCACAAATGGCGTCTGTACAGCGTAACCTTTTTAAAGCAATGCATTTAATAAGTGCTTTGTCTGAGTGAAAATCTGACACATAAATACAATTATTTTCTATCAAACCTTATTATTTCAATTCGTAAAGAGGATAGAAAAGATATAATCCTTCTCTCAGCTCCTTAGATTGCGAATAGACAGAAATACGTTCGTTTTTAAGCGAGGCGGTGATTCGTGTGCACAACTGGCTTGTGTTTGCAGAAAGCATTTTAAAACAGTTTTGATGAAATGCATCAAAGTGCGTTTGAAATTCTCACCTCGTACAGTTTTCTGTGATAGATTATTGTAGTATGCACATAGTAAAGCTAACAGATGTAGTGAATAACTTCAGAGTTTGCAGTGTTGAGAAAGTGTGAGATTGTTAATTTTGCCCGGGAAAGGCTCGGTGTAGCTAGAAGGTTGCAATCGACAATTTCACACTTCAGAGATTTATTTTATAAGTAATACATTTAATTTTGACACACTGGATACCTCTGTTACACACATCTGGGTATCACATTGTCCTGAGGATTCACAAGCTTACCTCGGATTTCGGATCAAACTGCCGTTTTTTCATGTAAAGGACAGGTCACATTTGCTCTCTGACTGTCTGTCAGGGCTGAAGATTGAGAAGTGCGGGGTTTTGACGAAATGAACGCTTTCGCAGGTCAGAGTTATATCACGTGACCCGCTCATTGTACTAATCTTCTTAGTTGAAGACGCTGTACCTTCTATTAATAGCCGATATCTGTCCATCTCGAGTGTCAAGTTGATGTTCGATTCTCACTCGTGCGGTCAAATGTATGTCGTTTTGTGTGTTGGTGTGAAAATGTTGACGCACTGTAAAATGATGGTTGGTGATTATGTCACACTGTCAGAGATCACAGTTACTTCGCTGCAAGGTATTGTATTTCGTGTAAGTATTAGAACTCCTCCTTTGTGTCCTTCGCGGTCAAAACGTGCGGCCTGATATCCTCTGACTGAGAATTTGCGATTGGCGTTGAGGTGTGTCTCTTGGATGCATGCCGCATCTATTCTATCTTTATGAAGACGCTTTGTTAGAGAGACTTTCTTATTATAAACTCCTTCGGCATTCCACTGTAGTATGTTGAGTGTGCGGGGTGTTTGGTCAATAGCTCTTAACCTACTCCTCTGTGCCTTGACTCCACAGCACAGGGGAAGGTCACCACCAGTAGTTAATGGTGGACCCCCTCGAGGCAGGAGGCCCGGCACTATCACCGCCTGATGGGACTTCACGGGATTAGCACCATAACGATTAATTTTAATTTGTGACATCATGAATTAAGTTATGTTGCACTGCTTTGTCAAGCCTGTGGCTCAGTTCATCCGATTTCGACAAGCATTTTTGGGGGTGCTTTCCCTAGCCTTTGACTGTCCCCAGTCAAAGCCACAAGGCAGCAGGTTTGTGTGTCTCTTCGTCTGGTTCCTCGCCCTTTACCTGTCCGACAAGGGTGACCCTACCAGTAGCTGTGCTACATTCGGCCCCTCTACCTCATCAAGGTGGACCCACGGCAGATGGGAGTCAATTCAAGGTTGATGTTTTGTTCAGCAGTTGTTGATTACAGTTAATAAATAATACTGTTTAAAACTGAAGTTGTGATCATCATGAGGGTGGATGAATACGCACAGACACATTTATTTTCTTTATAGAGTGAGTATTCTCCTCTTTTGTCTGTAGTAAATATCCATGATCACCTAACCATTTCAAAAAGGCCCTTTCTTCATAAATTTAATGTAGGAAGTACTTAAACGTTCTGTCTAGGTCCTTACTTGGGGGTTCGGAGCCATTTCTAGGCTTCCTTAAAAAGGCTGATTGAGGATGATAACCCATCCGATCCGGGATCCGATAGTCATATCACCCATCATTATCTTTATAACCTCACAGTATATTTATTTATGAACTGTTATAGAGGCCCCAAAAGGGTTTTCCATTTGGTATACATTATGAAGATCAACACACTACTGGCATGCATTTTAAAGATTCAAACACAAAAAACAGAAATTATAAAGCTCACCAGACTGAGACTTGTCTTTGCAATGCATGACATTGAAGACACACTGGGCATGACCATGAATGAGGTAGTAGTAGTAGTAGTAGTAGTAGTAGCAGTAGTAGTAGTAGTAGTAGTAGTAGTAGTAGTAGTAGTAGTAGTAGTAGTAGTAGTAGTAGTAGTAGTAGTAGTAGTAATATTAGTAGTAGTAGTAGTAGTAGTAGTAGTAGTAGTAGTAGTAGTAGTAGTAGTAGTAGTAGTAGTAGTAGTAGTAGTAGTAGTAGTAGCAGTAGTAGTAGTCGTCGATGTCGTAGTAGTAGTAGTAGTAGCAGTAGTAGTAGTAGTAGTAGCAGCAGCAGCAGCAGCAGCAGCAGCAGCAGCAGTAGTAGTAGTAGTAGTAGTAGTAGTAGTAGTAGTAGTAGTAGTAGTAGTAGTAGTAGTAGTAGTAGTAGTAGTAGTAGTAGTAGTAGTAGTAGTAGTAGAATTATTAGTAGTAGCAGCAGTAGTAGTAGTCGTCTTCGTCGACGTCATAGTAGTATTAGTAGTAGTAGTATTAGTATTAGTAGTAGTAGTAGTATTATTACAATTACTAAATTGTGAAGCTCCAAGTCACATTTTCCCACAGGAAGAGGTTCTAACATGCGAACCACAAATTGAAGAACCTACATTTGAAGAAATCCTATATGTAATCACACGACTTAAAAACAATAAGGCAACTGGGACTGATGGAATTGCTGCTGAATTTATAAAGGCAGGTGGCCATGCATTACATCTAAAGCTATACGAACTAATAATAAAAATCTGGAGGACAGAAGAATTACCCCATGACTGGAAAGAGTCATTATTGATACCTATCTTTAAGAAAGGAGACAAGTTCCAATGTGGAAATTATAGAGGAATATCACTACTGTCCACAAGCTATAAGATACT
>OY992883.1:47830193-47840193 GCA_963921405.1 Cepaea hortensis | reverse complement strand
TTTGTTTACATCAGACAAAAACTACTCTGACATTGGCTAATTAGTCCAACTACCCCAGCTGTGTGCATCGAGCTAGCCTATGTATTATGCATACACTCACCTTACCACGGAGATGCCACACTGAGTGGAAACTTAAGTAAATCCGCCGGACGGGTTTCCCCTCAAGCCACAAATGGCACATCGATTTCTGACTAATACTCACTCCCGGACCACAGAATCTCCCGGTAACTCTACCCGGAAAGCTTGCAACCATCCTCAGTCACGTCTGTCATTAGCATCCTGTAGCAACTTTCCTCTCCCATGTGGCGCTCTGTCTGTCGCGGTCTTGTGCAGTTTTAAACCATTGACAAACTGTCTACGGCGGAAGAGTAGAAGAATCGGCACATAATGAGCAGAAGCGGCCTTTGCTGAGAGCTTATAGTTCTTGTGTCAGGTACAGACGTTCCAAACTTAGAATTTCAGCATAAGGCTGGAAATTTAGTAACGCCACTGTTTTTCCGCGATGTCACAATGGCTTGCGCGTTTGCCTGATGATTCTGTGGTCGTGAGCTCGAACTTCCATCAAAGGCATAAATGAATAGACAAAGCCGTGATAGTGTGCGGTAAAATGAAGAGATAGTTGTATGTTCTTTACACGACTTTGCAGTCAACTCCAGGATTTATTGGTAATAGATACTATTAGTTATGTCAATTATTAACTATAACTATTAGTTGTGTCAATGCGTTTTTAACGGCCAAAGCTTCATACAATTGTAATCAACGCAAAAGCTGTTAACTTCTAATTCACCCACAGCTGATTTCAAGCTCCCGACTCGGTGTGACAGAACACAAACACTACAGCACAAATACAGGCTAGCAAAACGTGCAATGAAGATTCTGGAAATAAAGTTCTTCTTTTTCGTTTGTCCTTTATCCCCCATTGCGGTATATGCCCTCAAAGAACCCAAATAACGCCGTCCTGACTGTTGTCATCTGCTACAATTCCCTGCATGCCCTTTCCGTATATTCATGTGTCTTGAATTCTCTTCTGCATGTGTTTTTATGTCTCCCACTATTTCGTTTGCCTTGTGGGTTCCTGACAAGGGAGTGCCTTACTTCTTCTTCTTCTGCGTTCATCCAGAGTTTTTATTTTTCGGACGTGATTGTGTTGTGCCTGTTTACAGCAGAGCTGCGTTCTTGCGCCGTTAGGCCGACACATCCGGCTTCTGCGGGTTATACTATACTATTCTCAGGTCTTCTCAATGTATGTCCTATCCGAGGTCAGCGCTGCCGAGATGTGGGTTCACTCCACAGACTGGTCATTTGAATGTTGAAGGAGACTTCACTTTCACAAAGAAATAACAAACTAATGAACATAAAACTACCTTGAAAAATCAACCAAGGGTTGATGGCAACGTTCTGCAAAAGCCATGCAACATTGTAAATGTCCTATGCAGCGCTAGCGTCTAGAAGAGACAATTACTACTAACTTTACATGCACTAGATTGCTAACTTTACATGCACTAGATGTTGACAAAGGAGGTCATGGAAGGAGGCATGGAACAAACAAACACAAAAAAAAACAAAAAACAAAAAAAATCAAAGGAGTGTTGTGCTGGATCTAGTATTTGGTGATCCATTAAAAACACAAAGGAGTTTTATGCTGGATCTTCTATTCGGTGATCCATTGTTCTTTTGCATGTTTACACACACAGCACTTGGTTTCTTATTAGGTGTTCGTTTTTAGCATTCCTTTATTGATTTTCCTCACTGCTTTAGGCCATTTTGCAAGGTTTTTTTGGTGTTTTTATGTTTGATCGAATCTGTGTCAGATGTTCGTTATTTAAGATTTGTTTATTGCTCTTTTCCATTCATTTCGGCCATTTTGCGTAATGTGTGCGACATTCATGAACCATCTTGAATTCGTTGTTGACAATTTATTATTTGTTTCTAGGATGCCGTATTAAGTTGTTTCATATACGAATTGATTGTCTTTTCTTTGTTTTATGTATTTTATTTTCCATTGTTCTTAATGTTCTAAGCTTTGAGTCTGAAAGGTTTCTTATTTTTATTCTTAAATCCTTTATGACATGAAAACATAAATAGCTTAATAGCTAGTTCAATAGCATGATCTCATCTCATCTCATCTCATCTCATCATGTTCTTCTTGTGCCTTGCGGTGTCGAGGTGAAGTATAAACAGCAGGAGAATGCCCGCTTATGGGCTTCATGTATCGATATTCCCATGGATTCTGTTATTCCCTGCATCCATCGTTTACGTGGTCGGCCTCTTCCTCTGCTTCCCTCTGGTCTGTATATCATTGCTTGTTGTGGCATACTGTTAGTTGATAACCTACTTGCATGGCCAAACCATTTGACTTGCTGCCTTCTAATAACATCTAGTGGAGCTATAACCCCCACTTTAGTCCTGATTCCTTCATTTCTGATCTTATCTCTTCTTGATACATTGAGTATTCTTCTCAGGAATCTCATTTCTGTTGTTCTGGTGTTTCTTTTCTATTTTTCTGTCATTGTCCAGGTTTGGCATTGGTAACAAAGAGTTGGTAGGAAAATTGTGTTGTAAAGTGCTTTCTTAGTAGTTATTGATACCTGTTTGTTCTTTAGTATTGGTGCCATTTGTCCAATGAATTGGTTTGCCTTATTGCATCTATTTTCGATCTCGTCTTCTGATTTGCCATTTGATGATATTATACTTCCTAGGTACTTGAAACTCTTTACTTGTTTCAAGGGATGTTCATTTAAGTGAACCGTTGTTGCTTTTTCTTCTTTAGTTATAGTAAATACCTCTGTTTTACTTGTGCTAATTTTCATGTTATGTTCCCTACACATTTCGTTTAGACTATTCGTGTGGTCTTGTAATACAGCTTCTGATTTTGCTATTAGTGCTTGTTCGGCCGCAAACAGGAGTTCTCTAATGGTTAGATTTGCAGATGGTTCTTCTTCTGTGTTCTCGTCATGCGGTGTTCTTGCGGTCTCTGTTTGGCTGGTTTCTTTACATATGTTGTCTATATCTATATCTATAAAACAGAGTGTATGTTTGTTTGTTTGTGGGTTTGTGGATTTGGATGCGTTCGATAACGGTACATCCGATTGAGAAGAAATTTTCTACACGTCTTCCTTTCATTCCTGTGCAACCGACTATAATAATTTCTTAATGTAAAATCTTCGACTTATTTAATAACATTTACTTTTCCATTTTCATTATATAATGTCTATATAGCAGGGGCACTTCACTCTAGAAAAGTTATTTCAAGGGGCATAACTTTTAATAACATTTCTATATACTTTATAGTCATATTGTTGGACTTACCTGCACTATTGTTAAACTCTTTGTCTATAGTTATTTTTAGGCATATGAGTTATATTAAATAATGATATAATCTTTAAGGTATTTTTAAAGTTTGCATAAAAATAATGCATTATGCATAACATTTTAACCCATCTTTTTCTGCTTACAAAACTTATCAACTGTCATGTCAGTGATTAAAAACAGTTTTCATTAAAAGCCCCACCAGGGACTGGGTGAAGCCGGGCCTGGACAGACAGACAGACAGACAGACAGACAGACAGACAGACAGACAGACAGTCGGTAACGGGAACGGGAGCTTATATGACTACTTATATGAATTAAATGAGATGCTCCCCACCAGGGACTGGGTGATGCCGGGCAGGGTCAGACAGACAGACAGACAAACAAGCAGACAGACAGACTGATAGATAGATAGATCCCCTCCAGGGCCTGGGCGAAGCCGGGCCGGGTCAGCTAGTATGTTATAAACAAGAGAAGGGACAGGACACAACCTTGTCGTACTCCGGATCTTATGGTGAAGGGTTCTGAGTGTCCTTCAGTTTAGTTTAGTTTAGTTTAGTCGATGGATCAACATCACGGCACACGGGTGCAACCCATAAGTGCTCCGTTCTCCTCCTAACTCAAACCTGAGTCTGGAGAAACTCAGCTCAGTGCAGGAACTCCGTAGCACCGGCGAGGTTCCTGAAATACTTTGGGTAGATTTTTAACTCGAAATTATGCCCGGGCAACGCCGTTAGGCTACTCTTTTTCGACTTCCAACTTCCAAGGGATATTTTTACGTGCGCAACAATACACACGGGCGTCCGATCTCACTACCCAGAGACCAGGGGAAATTTTTTTACTAGAAGTCCACAAGAAAAAATCCCGGTCATCACCTGGGCTTGAACCCGGGAACTCCAGCACTCGAGGCGGGCACCCTACCTCGAGACCACGCAGACCTCTAATCCTCCAGTTGCTCTCACTATGCATTCACTGTTGTTGTATAAGCTTCTACATAGGTTTGTTAGATGTGTACTCACTCCATATTGTTTAAGGATTGTTTCATTAAATTCGATTGATTTTTCTATAAGTTGTCTAAGAGCAAATATGGCATCTGTGCATCCTTTGTTTTTCCTAAATCCAAGTTGTGTTTCGATTAGCTTGGGTTCTATAATAGTTCGTAGTCTTTTCTCAAGAATTTTGCAAAATATTTTTCCAGTTTGACTCAACAGTTCAACAGTGAAATGCCTCTGTATTGTGTGCAGTCTCTTTTGCTGCCTTTGCTTTTACAAATTGGGATAATTATGGCGTTTCCCCAGTCTCGTGGTGTCTGTTGTTCTACCTAAATATGGTTGAATAGTCTATGTAGCCATGCTGCTCCTACTTCTCTTGCTGCTTTAATTAGTTCATTTGGTATTTCATCAGGTCCTGGTGATTTGTTCAAAGGGGCTAATCTGATGGCTTCTATAATTTCTTCTTTCAGTATGTCTGGTTCTAGTTCTACGGTGGCATCTGTGTCGGTTTCTTGAATTCCTGTGACATCTGGTGGGATGTTGAGAAGTTGTTCGAAGTACCGTTTCAATCTTATTATGATTTGTTTTTGTTCACTTATTGGTTGTGCATTTTCGTTTGTAATTATTTCAGTTGGGTCAAAGGGTTCTCCTCTGGTTCTCATTGCACGTATCTTTTTATAGAAGTTTCTAGTTGCTTCCTTGTAGTTTTTATTTAGAGTTTCTCCATACTCGTCCCAGTCTGTTTGGTTTTTTTCGCTCTCTCTTTACTATTATATTCACATGTCTTCTCGCTATTCTATGTTCTATGTAATCGCATTCCTGTTTGCTCTTCGACCACTTTTTATATTTTTCCTTTTTGTCTTTTACATTATATATATATATATTTTTTTTTTTTTTTTTTCCGCGTTTCCATCCTGTTTCAGGATATTGCGGTCAACACCAGCATCTTTCAGCTGTATGTTGATTCCTAGGCTAGATTACGCTCATCAGCACGCCACGACTTTCTGAGCGACCGGCTCCATACTCTCATAAGTCACTTTTGCGATTCGAACCACTGCTAATTCTCGTCGCGTCACGTGACGAGAGTATTCGGGGTTAGCGGAAAAAGCTGCTAACCCCTAGGCCACGAAGCCGGTATATATATATATATATATATATATATATATATATATATATATATATATATATATATATATGTGTGTGTGTGTGTGTGTGTGTGTGTGTGTGTGTGTGTGTATTGTGTATATATATATATATATATATATATATATATATATATATATATATGTGTGTGTGTGTGTGTGTGTGTGAGTGTATGTGTGTGTGTGTGTGTGTGTGTGTGTATATATATATATATATATATATATATATATATATATATATATATATATATATATATATGCTAGCATCAAGCCCTAGTCTACAGTACTCATGCCATTGTCCCTGCGACGCCCCGACGGTTACACCAACGCGTCTACTATGTTGGTTTATACATTAGCAAGTTAACACATTCAAAAGCATTGATTGACGTTCATAGAAGTAGACGAAAGAAGGAGAGATAAGAAGAAAACTGGTTCCAAATGTTGCTGTATGTAGCCGCGGGTGGGGTTAGGGTATGCGCACAACCTTGCATAAATACTCCAATGGCTCGTGCCATCTTTACCAGTGCAGCAAAAGTCCAACTCCTGGCCTTCTCGTGGCGGAGCTGTTTTAAATAACAGGAGACGGGGCGGAGGCGAGTCACTGACGCCGAGATATAACCACAACGCACTAGATGTGTATGCACGTACATGCATGCGCAGACACGTGTGTGCATGCCTACACACCTAAACTCGAGTAAGACCACAGTCTGCTCTAGCAAAGGAAAGGTGCTGAAGACGGAGGCAACCAGCCAGGAGACGCACGACAGAAATCAGGATGCCACGCAATTACGCAAAATGGAATATGTCGACTACTGCTAACTGTTATGGTGCTCGCCCTGCTTTGGACCCCCAGGCAGGTGCAGTGCCGGGCCCTATGTCTCGAAAGAGTCCAACCACAACTACTGGAGGTCCTTCTCAGATGTCCTGTGGAGCCAGGGGACCTGAGAATAGAGCGTCTGGCCATACCAAACAAAGACTAAAGATAATGCACTGGAATGCGGAGGGAGTAGACAACAACAACAACAACAACAGCAACAACAACAACAACAACAACAACAACAACAACAACAACAACAACAACAACAACTAGAAAACATCTTAAACCAAGAAAAAGTAAGCATATGTTGCTTGCAAGAAACTCACCTCAAAGAAAATATAGCCTTCAAAATCAGAGGCTACCAGTGTTACCGATCTGACCGAAAGGACAGGCGAAAGGGTGGAATACTGACCCTTGTAAAAAATAACATCACTGCTTCTCAAATTGAAGTTTACATGGAAGGGGCTGAGTATCAGACACTTAAACTTAAGACAGGCAATACAGACCTTCATCTGATCAATTACTATTGTCTAAGTGACCGCCCACAGGCACTGGACACACTAGCATTAAAAGACAAAATGATTGTGTGTGGCGACTTTAACAGCCACTCGCAGAGCAGAGGCTATGATCACATGGACCAGAGAGGAGAGAGACTGGAAGACTGGCAGGATGAGAATAGATTCATCTTGATTAACAAGCCGTCCGACCCACATACTTTCTACTCGAGATCATGACACACTACAACTACACCTGACCTGGCTTTTCATTCACCAGACCTGGAGTGGAACATAACACGAATTGTTGGAAAACAACCTGGTGGCAGTGACCATCGTCCAGTCTTTCTAACTGTAGAAAATGAGCTTGTACGTGAAAGCACACCTTCTCGATGTGAATCTACAAGAAAGCAGACTGGGCAATGTACAAGCATCGCACCAGCCTAATGGTTAGAAACCTTAACACTGAGAAAGACATAATTATAGTAGTTGAAGAGTTTGGGAAATGCATACACGGCAGCACGAGAAACAGTACCAAGAGGAGCCCGTAAACATTATAAACCATACTGGAGTAGTGAACTGGAACAGTTGCATAATGATGTGGAAGTGTGTAGAAAGCAAGCAGAGACAAAACCCAGCCGAGAGCACCACAATAAATACCAACAAGCAAAAGCCAAATTTCAAAGGGCCAAGATGCAGGCTAGACGGAAAAGCTGGCAGGAGAAAACAGATTCTCTGAACTTTGAAAGTGACACAAGGAAATTGTGGAAGCTAATAAAACAACTTAACGATGAGGGCACAGGGAGAAAATCAAAAATTGCACTACATAAAGACGGAAACATCTTAACAGGAAAGCAAGCAGCTGACAATTTTGCGGACTCATTCGCACAAGATAACATTATCGACATTAGTCCAGAGAAACAACAAGAGATTCGAGAGAAATTGCAAAATACAGGACAGAAGGAAATAGTACATGAGGTTCTGGAGGCACCTGTCACAATCAGTGAACTGGAGCTAGCCATATCAAAACTGAAAATGAGAAAGTCACCAGGATCTGATGGTATCTCCAATGAAATGATCAGGAACCTAGGAACTGAGGCCAAAGCAAAGCTGTTGCAGATCTTCCATATCAGCTGGACCCTAGGCAGTGTTTCACAAGCCTGGAGAGAAGCAATCATGATACCCCTCTTAAAGTCAGGGAAAGATAGTTCCATTGCCTCCAGTTACAGACCAATTAGCCTCACCAGCTGCCTCTGCAAAACACTGGAGCGCATCATCAATCACAGACTATAGTGGTACATTGAATCTGATAACATCCTTGTGCCACAGCAAGCTGGCTTTAGGCAGTGCTACTCTACGGAAGAGAGATTCCAAGAGAAGAAGCTGGTGCTTGCGGCATGGATAGATCTGAAGAAAGCCTTTGAACAAAGTCTGGAAAGAAGGTCTGATGAAGAAACTGAGAAACTGTAAAGTCAATGGAAGAATGTGCAAATGGGTGAAAGCATACTTGCGCAATAGAAGGGCCCGAGTCCAGATAGACGGACTCAAGAGCAAGAAAGTACTATTGCGTCACGGTGTTCCCCAGGGTGGAGACTTGTCCCCCACACTTTTTTCTAATCTTCATCAATGATCTTGTTGCTAATCTACCTCATGGAATTAAAGTGGCAATGTACGCTGAATGACTTGGTTCTACGGAGCACAAATGAACATGCATCAGTGACCACCAGATCGCTATAAAGAGCTGTAGATGCATTTGTTGCATGGGCAAATAAATGGTGTCTCAGCATAATCACTGACAAGTGCAGCACCATTGTATATACCCTCTCTCCAAAACAAAAGGCAGGGATCATCCAGATAAATGGAATACCCATTAGAGAAGATAAAGAACCAATATACATTGGAGTAACATTTGATGGCGGGCTGACATGGAGAAAGTGCATCAACAAAGCAATAGCAAAAGCCAGAAGGAAAATAGCCATCATGAGAAAATTAATTGGAACCACATGGGGAGGCCAGTTGGAAAATACTTAGCAAAGTTTAACAACAGAGCATACGACCACACCTGGAATACGGGTCAACTGCGCGGTGTTCAGCATCAAAAACCACACTATAAGAGCTGGACAAGGTGCAAAATCAAGCACTTAGAGTCATCACAGGAGGGATGAGATCAACCCCTATAGTGTAGATGGAGAAGATGGGGACGACACAAGCACTGAGAGAGCTCAGAGATACGAAAACACTAATACAAGCAGAAAAGTTGCTCAGCTTGCCAGGCCACCCTATGAAGAACATATTTGAAAACTTAGCTATGGGGCGGTTGAAAAGAAGCAGTTTTATCCAACAGGTCAAACGACACTGCAGAGAAACCACCGATCTGCCCACAGTTGGTATTTCCCTGAAAACTATTCCAGAGCGAACTCCATGGAAAGATGAAAATAGACTATCACTACAAATCCAAACAGAAGTGAGGGGAATATTTGACAAGGAAGAACAGAACAGTGTGCAGCGCAGAACAGCCACTCTCAGCTTCCTTGATGAAGAATACCCACTTGACCTCTGGATCCAAGTCTACACAGATGGGTCAGCACAAAATGCTATTCGAAATGGAGGAGCGGGAGTGTACATAGAATACCCAAATAAAACAAGGGACACGGCCAGAGTACCAGCAGGAAAGTACCTGACATACCTATAACTATGATGCTGAAATTGAGGCAATCAAGATAGCAACAGAGAAATCACTAAATACCAGCCTTGGTACACAACCTGTGCTGCTATTGACAGATGCAAAATCAGTACTCGAGGCGCTCCTGTCTGGGAAATTGCCAGTACTAAGGACACTACTTTCTGAACTCAGCAGTCAGCATAAGGTTACCATACAGTGGATACCATCCCATTGTGGAATACCTGGAAATGACAGAGCTGATCAATTGGCCAAGGAAGGAGCAAAAAAAGAACAGCCTGATGTGCCCGTTACATACCACCAAAAGAAGAGAATGATCAAATCAGTCAGAAAGCCACTAAAACCTGCTCAAGACGACTACTACAATATGGACAGACCAGAACGAGTCATTACTCTGCGCCTCAGTACAGGACACAATAGGTTACGCAACCACATGTATACAAAGCTCAAGACTGGTGAACCAGCCTTGTGCACATGTGAATTGGCGTCGCAGACAGCACAACACATACTCCAAGACTACCGAAATTACAACATGTCTAGGCAAACTTTGTGGCCTAGAGAGACGA
>OY992883.1:47825833-47829993 GCA_963921405.1 Cepaea hortensis | reverse complement strand
AAGAAGAAGAAGAAGAAGAAGAAGAAGAAGAAGAAGAAGAAGAAGAAGAAGAAGAAGAAGAAGAAGAAGAAGAAGAAGAAGAAGGGAGAGGAGGAGGAGGTGGAGGAGGAGGAAGAGGAGGAGGAGGAGAAACAACATAAAAATAAATATCTATAGATGCCATTCTGGGATTCAAACCTGTCGCCTCCAAGTGATGACAGCACCTCACAGTAGCAACAAGTGTTCTCAAACGGATTGTTAACTAGAGACCTCTCATCCTTTATGGTCACGGTACATACGAGTGCAAGTAGCGGACGCGCAGTTTTCAGAACTATATATGTATGATGGCTGTGAGAAAATAGTTGTCGATCAACTTGTCAACGATACTGAAGTGTAGATAGAAATAAAGTCAGTACTTAAACTGTGGTCGAATAGATAAGCACGCTCGCTCTTAAACTTCCAGTCTGCTGATGACGAGGTAGAGGGTTCAACACCACACCGGTCAGTTTGACTAAAATTTTGCCTTCTCGTCCTTGCCTTTGGGAGGTAAATTACAAGTACCCCTGAAGTCGTAGCGGGTTTGCTTTGTGGCGAGGGGCACTGGTGACGGGGAAAGCTAATCCACACGCAAAAATCAGTCCTGTACACTAGAAGTAGTATCACGTGTATGTACTACACTTGAGTGCAAAGTGAGTGATCGCAAGGAAACAAACAAACACCCCTGATCTATCCCTCATAACCCGATACCTTCCTGTGAAGGACACAAGAACCTTGACCTCGCACCCTGATCTATCCCTCATAACCGGATACCTTCCTGTGAAGGACACAAGAACCTTGACCTCGCACCCTGAACTATCCCTCATAACCGGATACCTTCCTGTGAAGGACACAAGAACCTTGACCCCGCACCCTGATCTATCCCTCATAACCGGATACCTTCCTGTGAAGGACACAAGAACCTTGACCTCGCACCCTGAACTATCCCTCATAACCCGATACCTTCCTATGAAGGACACAAGAACCTTGACCTCGCACCCTGATCTATCCCTCATAACCCGATACCTTCCTGTGAAGGACACGAGAACCTTGACCTCGCACCCTGATCTATCCCTCATAACCCGATACCTTCCCGTGAAGGACACAAGAACCTTGACCTCGCACAACAAAGAGACTGTTACAAATGGTCCAGTATTCTTGATGTGAAATTCCCCCGAATATTTTCGTAACCACGTGAACTATGTGTCTCTGTTGAAATCTATCGACATCAGCTCTAATGTGGATGATACATCTGACCGTAGGTTAGCATGGCCAAATGGATAAGAACGTGTATTCTTAGACATCCGGTGTGCTGATGCCGAGGTAAGGGGTTCAACTCTACACCGGGCAGTAGGACTAAAATGTGGACCTATCGTATTTGACTTGGGGACGTCAATTAAAAGCACCTCTGAAGTCGAAGTGGGTTCGCCTGATGGCGAGAGACACTGTCAGTAGGGACAATCTAATTAACACGTAAAATTCAGTCCATCACTACCAAAAGTCGTGTGTATGGACTACGTTTGTGTTCAAAGCCAGCCAGCGAGAAATAAAACTACATCTTACCAATCGTTGTAATATCTTTCAAGAGTGCTTGTGGTTTGTATGAACAGGTTTGGCTAATTGATATGATATGTATATTTTTGTCCTGGGTGGGGGGGGGGGGGGGGGGACATTGACATGCATGTTGCCAGAAGACTATGATTTAATTTATTAATTATTTATTTATTTTTATATTTATTAATTTATATATTATTTATTTACAGCCCATTACTGTTTGCGTTTAAATATCTCTTGAGATCTGTGGCTAAGGAGTAGTGAACAGTTTCACAATTCCGAAAGGTTGGATTCGAAGTCAGCAGCAGGAGATGTGTAAGCAGATAGCTGTGCGGGGATGTTCACAATGATATGAACTTTGACCGTTCAGAAAGCGGTGACAAACTAGTGAGCGTAAATTTGACTAGAAAATCCTAAACAGTCAAAGGATTCTGGGGTGCATTGCAGCTTCCTGTGATGGGCATGCACTTAACTGTTCGTTTTACACGCCTCGGTGAACAGCCATGCCGCTATATTATGTGTTAATGAAAACCGCAATCTGATTCAAGAAAATAGACATAGACAGTCAACATTTCTTGCACACGCTATGAGAATAAAGAAACTGGAAAACTTGGTGACAATCGGCAAGATTGAGGGTAAAAGAACAAGAGAAGGCAGGGCAGTAAATATCTAGATGGCTTAGCCCCGTGGCATGGTAGAAATAAGAACACGGAGCTGATCCACTACTATGGTGATCGTATGAGGTGTCAAAACATGACAGCCCAAGCTTATCGGCATGGCACATGATATTGAGGATACCATGTGATAATACATGGGTATGATTTTTTAAAAAAGGAAAAACAAAAGACGTTTAGGATCCTATTACGCGCCGTATGTAGCAAACTAGCCAATTCTGTGTTGGGGAATTAAACAACAGTCAATTGCAAGGTAGAAGAGAATCACATAGTGATGATCTTACACTGCATGAGAATCACACATTGGTGATCTTAACTACAGAACTAAACAGTAGCCACCATGGAATGACCAGTCACACAAGGAGTTATTTATATACGAATATATCAGTCAAATAAACATTAGTCGATCACACAGAAGATAACTTTAAATTAACCAATCACACAGTATCCAGATTATAAGTATAATATATAGTTGGGCACGTAAGTGGGTAACTAGATAGATAGGTAATTAGGCAGACACGTAAGTAGTAGGTTGTTAGGCGGGTAGGTATATGATAATATATGGTGGTAAGTAGGCAGACATATAGGCAGGCATGTAGGTAAATAGGTTGGTGTGAAGGCAATTATGTAAATAGGTAGGTAGGCAGACTGGTAATTAAGTAGGTTAGGCGGGTAAGTAGATAATTAGATGGGTAATTAGGTATTTGCCGGTGTCCCTGGTCTAGAGGTTACACGACTTTCTCCGTAATCCCGTATACTCTCGTGAGTAACGGGACGTGCGCGAGAATCAGTAGCGGTTCTCTCCGCGTCGGTAACTTAGGGGTATGTGAGCCGGTCGCTCAGAAAGCAATAGTAAACTACTGAGCGTCATCTTGCCAAGAAATCAACAATCAGCTGAAAGATGCTGATGTTGACAGCGATGTCATGTAAAGGATATGCGAACAAAAAAATACACACCAAAAAAATAGATATTTAGATAAGTATTATAGTTAAATGCGTAGATATTTGATGTTTATTTACAACATTGTTACCAATGCGTCATTCGTGGTCAGAGAACCTCGGAACTGAGATTACTATGTAATTACATTTCCCTTAAACGGCTGCTGGAGCAGAAATGAGAGATTGCGCGACTTTGACAGGATCACCAACATGGATCTTAATGGCGGGAACAAGAATAATCTTGGTGGAGGCTGAGGATTAGCAAACAATACTGAGCTTGGTTGTTTTTTTTTCTCCAAAAGACCACCAGGCAACTATGAAAGATTGTTCTTGTTTGATCCCACAAAGTTGTGATAATGTAGATGTTGTCACACGCTGGTTTGGTGTGGATGGGACAAAAAGGCAATTCTATAACAGCTATTGCAACGGCTGTTATGGTACCAGGCCTGGCATATTATGATGGTTTGTTTGTTATTTCCAAAAGATGATAACTTCAGATAAACAATAATGTGGATTCGCATTTTCTAAAAACATATTCAGCAAAATCAGTCAAAGCGATGAATAATATACATTAACCAATTATTTTGGATTATATGGCAAAAGAATAATAATTGAATAGAAAAATATATAGTGGTCAATCGTAGAGTAGAGAAGTATAAAAGGCCAGTCATTGAAGATATCATACAGTAGGCAATCATTTCTCCAACAAAAATAAATAAGTCATTCATAATTCAGCACATCTTATATCACCCAATCACATCACACATCAGCATATATAATAGTAGCAATTGTAGAGTAGAGAAGTATATGGTGGCCAGTCATTACAGATAAATAAATGTAGTATCCGATCATACAGTAGACAACAGCAATAATCAATAACATACACGCACAAATTATACTGCATGAAATTATACAGTGGATATGTATACCGCGTATAGCGCAGTAAAATAATTAATCAGACAAATATATATATATATA
>OY992883.1:47765833-47820833 GCA_963921405.1 Cepaea hortensis | reverse complement strand
TCCGGTGCCACCACTGACGTCATATTATATTATATAAATGATCTATAATATAAAATAGTGTTATGGGTCATACGTAGTATGCGTTGTCTTAACTAAGTTAGAAATCTGATGCCACTACATCGAAGTCATATGATATTATATAAAGACTCTAGCAGCAAAAAGTAGGAAATACCCCTTCATTAATAGTATTACAGGCCATGTGACATTCCAAATTTTTGGTATATCTTAGTGAAGTAATGTTAGATAAAAATATAATCAATATAGTGGATGTAACCTGTATGTTAAATATCTTTTCTCCACAGCTTTTTGACGTCCCACACATACACTTCTAAAAGAAGATTGAAAGATATTACTCATTGTAACCGTTGGAGCAACACACAACACGTCATATAATACACGAGAAATAGTGGTGGAAATTCTATTATTGTGTATACTGCCAGAACTCAGACAGTACTGAAGACGACCGGAAGTGCTCTACTGCTATAGCTATCGCAGCTTTTATTGTCTCAGCTGCACTATCATCAATTACTACTTCTTGCTCTACTATGACCTCTATTCAGAAATATGTCTTTCTCTGTCCTATCTGTGCTAAGAACTTTACAGAAAACCGCAATCTTACACGCCACATTAAGACAGTACACACTACCACAATGCACTCATGCCACATACGTGGCAACTTATACAATAGGGAGGATACGTTAAAAACACACATGAAAACACATCAGCAGACATCATCCTCAACATCACATACTACACCATGTAGTACTACAACATCAAACACTACATCCCGTAAAAGAAAAGTACCAGCTGACACACAAGTAGCTAAAAAACAGAAACCTGAACAAGTGGAAGCAGAGGAAGCCATGTAGAGACATTTGACGAAGTAGACGAGGAACTAAAGACTGTAGACATCATCAGTGACGAGAAAGTCCAGCAGAAATATAGAGACGTCTGGCCCTACCTTAAGACACATCAGAACATCCACAAATATGTTTCGACCTATAATTTTTTTCATCGACCAGACTCAACACAACCAATTGACTGGACCGAGACATTAAGACCAATATTTGCTAGTCAGACATGTCGATTTAAGGTAAATTATTCCCACCACATGATCTTACGTCATAAGGAGACAGACGAACTTAGATTTTACCATTCTTCATCGAACAATGCATGCCAGCTCGACATCCCCCACCTATTTAACAACGAAAAAGACTTTGACGACCTTATAGAAATAGTTCAGGACAGTGACATGTCCTACATAACAGACCTGACACTAAGTACATGGTAGAGACAATCCCTGCGACTAACATTTATATATATTACATAAATGAGCACCCAATAGATTGTTGTGTAGAGGACTTACCTGCCCACATAAGACACAATTACGGTATCAATACTTTACAGCATGACTCAAACAACAAGCCATACACTGACTTGTTATGTATCTTTCGATGTCTGGCGGTATTCAATGGGAAACCCGTTGTCAATCTTAGGAAACATACAATTCGCTTAGCTAACCAATGGCAGAAATATCAAAAGTTAGAATCTTTAGACAGCTTCCCCGGAGTTAGACTTATTGACATACCGGCAATAGAAAATTGTTTTGGGGTAAATGTAGATATTTTTGAATTCAATGAGACCCAGGCCTTGGTCCCCAAACTTCGTAGCAGTGGGAAACAACCTAAGATTATATGGGTATTACTGTACTGGATCATTTCATGTATATCAATGCTCTTGATAGAGTAGCCAAGTCATTCGGGTGTAGTGAGTGTGGGAAATTGTGGAATGTTTTTCGGGATATGGATAGACATACTCAGAGCTGTAATGGGGGGACAACTGTTAACAGTTATAAAGGAGGTGTATACTCCGTGACAGAGACTGTATGGGAAGCCATCAGCTCATTGGGGGTCAAGGTTGATACTGATTACATCTACCCCTATAGAGCGGCCTATGATTATGAGGCGTACTTTGTGAAAAGTAATTTACCAGGGGAAACCAAGTCCACCAAATGTTTAGGAAAGCATGTCCCCCTTAGCTGGTCAATAGCGTCCAATGTCCCTGGTTTCACGGACCCCGTCTGCCACATCACAGCGGGTGATCCTCAGGAGTTGTTGAGGCAGATGGTTGACTATCTGACTCAAATCGCTGATGCAGCATATACCGAATTACGTAAAGAGCATGATTGGGTGTATACAGCCTTAGAGGCTATAAATGAGCACAAGCTAGTGGCTAGGCTAGACGAGTACCTTCGCGAGATGCCGGTGCTGGGGTTCAACTCATGGCGGTATGACATTAACTTAGTGAAGCCTTATCTGATAGAGTCCTTCATCTCTGCCACTGATGAACCTTTTAACTATGTAGTGAAAAGGAATAATAATTTAATGGCTATATCCACCAAAAAGCTTAGATTTCTAGATATTGTAAACTACTTAGCCAAGGGATTTAGTTATATCAAATATTTAGCGGCGTATGACATCAAAGAGATGGAGGGGGTGTTTTGCTACGAGTATATAACCTCCTTGGATAGACTAGCGGAGACTCGATTGCCTCCACACGAGGCATTTCATTCGCAGCTGAAAAACTCCAATATTTCAGTTTGCGAATACGATGAATGCCAACGAGTATGGAGCGAGAACCCTATGTCGACACTGGCAGACTTTTTGCGCTGGTACAATAATAAGGACGTAAAACCTTTTATTGAGGCATTAGATAAACAAGTTGAATTTTACAAAGTGTTAGGTGTAGATATTTTCAAGGATGCTATTTCTGTCCCTGGGGTAACCCTTAAGTATGTGTTTAAAACTATACCTAAAAACAACTATTTTACCCTATGATCCAATAAGGAGAGTGAGCTACACACCACAATTAGACAAAATATTGTAGGGGGCCCCTCGATCATATATCATAGATATCATGAGGTAGGTAAGACAAGGATTCGAGGGGGTAAGCCAGTTGAGAGTGTGAAATGGTACGATGCCAATGCTCTATACCTGTGAGCTTTGACACAGAACATGCCCACGGGTTTTCCTGTTATACGAAATGCAGAAGATGGGTTCAAGCCCCATAAAACCAGAGTTTATATCGTCCAGTGCAGAAAGTGGTTGGCATGGGTTGAACATTCTCTAGGCATAGAATTAAAATCCCAGTTTAATGGGTGGGAGATGTCCCTAGGAGAAAGACACATCAGAGTTGATGGATGGGATAAAGAGGATCGAACCGTCTACCAGTTTCACGGATGCTTATTCCACGGGCATGAAAACTGCGTACTGACCCGTGGTCATGATGTTAACCCGGTGAACCAGAAACCCTTGGCAGAACTATATGCCAACACACTTGAGATTCGCAAGTATCTGAAAGAAAAGGTTAACGTCACAGTCGTAGAGATGTGGGAATGTGAGTGGCAGAGTAGTGGCAGAGTCTCGAAAAGACTAATAGTGCCATTAAGAGTTTTGTGAAATCCACATTCCCACATGTCGCACCCTGGCATCGTTACGAGGCCATAGACCACGAAAAGATCATAAAGGCTGTTAAAAACGAGACTTTGTTTGGGTTAATAGAGTGTGACATTCACGTACCAGACGAGTATAAAGAGCTATTTTCAGAGATGACGCCCATATTTAAAAACACTGATGTGTCTAGAGCCGACATTGGAGAACTCATGAAGAAGTATGTCGAGACCCATAAGCTGTTGAACGGCTCACGTCGGACACTGATAGGTAGTTATGTGGGGGAAAAGATCCTATTGGCTACACCATTGTTAAAATGGTACCTGACACATGGTTTAGAGGTCACTAAAATATATCAGATCATTGAGTACAAATCTGAGAAGTGTTTTTAAAGGTTTGGTAAAGAGGTTGTGACAAGACCCCCGGGGCTTGGACGGGTTTGCCACTATAGATAATATCCCCAGCCTTTGCTCCGACCCCCTCAATAGAACTCTACATCTACCAGGCCCCACACAAGCCGGGATAGCTGAACCTCTCCCTCCCCCACCTAGGGTTTCCCACCCACAGGGGGCTCGGACAGAACACCAGTCATATCAATACACAAAGTCATAGCTAACACAACAAAATTTAATTTATAACTCCGTCAACTGCAACACAGAGAAGAGTGGCTGAAAGCCGGACTAGAAGACACTATTTACAAGAGAAGCTCTACAGATGATTTTTCTTCATCATGGAGACTGTGACTATAGTTCGTGCGGTTGTCCTGTCGTGGTTACGACTCACACAGGAACCTCCAGTGGACAGCAACTACAAGGTCTGCCTCCCTTCCACGGTTATCTCTTCCCACTGTAAGCAATACCTCGGGCTGGTCAAGAGTAGTACCACTGCCTGACAGACACTGCACTGGTGATCAAGGGTCCTCCCTCGATGTCGTACTGTCTCACCCGTCGCTCTCTCCTGATGAAGTCTGGGCCGACCCTAGAATACTAGCTGTCTCCCAACTGCAGAAAAGTACATGTAGCACCGTACCCTAATGCACAAGAGCCTGGTTGCTCTTCTGTCTCGTAAGTGACAGACACACGGTTAAGTCACCTATCACATGAGCGTTCGCTCCACAGTAATACAATGTCTCTTGCAAAGACTAACAGGTGAATGCAACACTTCACCTATTCACCTGTTCCTAGGAATATACTATCTTCACATAAGCACAAGTCACCACCCTGTTCAATGGATATTCCTCACTTCACAATATACACTGTCTATGTTCAACACCTAGGAATGGGTAGATCCCTACCCTATCAAGTATGTCACTCCGGTGCTCACACCAACAAGTAAATCAATGTTTTCTGTCACTGGACCAAGTTTAGGCTTCAATAAAGTTAACCATTGTAGAATCACACCACATAAGCATGTTAATATACAAGGTGTCCCATGACGACCCAGTCGGGCCGGAAGCATAACAAACAGGCCATTGTGACTGGTAACAGAAATCACTCATATCAACTTTGAAATTCATTGCCTTGAAATTACCAAGGTCCTCACTGAGTTCGAATTACACCAGTGCTTCACTGGCCAGAATCAATAGACGTTTCAGTCGTGGACCCTACCTGGATCTGAAGACAATCGTCGGACTCTGTGCGGCGGTCTCAGCATAGACCTACCACCTTATTCTTTACTCAGACCTTTCAAACGTTGATTTCGGCAGATTCCGATGACCGCTCCCAGTAATGCCTTAACCATCATCTTGATCGGCACTGGAACGAGCAGGTCCCTTTGAGCTCATGGTTAAACTCAGGAATCTCCTTAGGATATATCTATAACAGATCCTGAAACACGGAGAGGTTGGTGTGAGTACTCAACTACAACAAGGACTATACTGCATCTCCACCATTACACCTGCCTCTCAGTTATACATAATACAATATGCATATATGTATGAGATCATCACATTCTAGATCCACTCTTAACTATAATGTATTGGCATGAGGCTGTAAAAGAAAGCGATAGTACACAAGTGCATAGTCAAGTAACTCGTCTGGGCCACCGATAGCCCCCTAGCACCAGAGTCGACTGTATGACTCTGTCAAAGCATCCTGCGCCTGGTGCTAGTCCACTCCTGTTTCATCTTCAACTATCAATCAACAAATACGCCTACTTCCCTTTCAGTGTAGGGATTACTTTATCTAGGAGGTGCCCAGCCGGACATATCCTCCTTCCATACATACTCACCAATTAATCAATCCCTTCACCCATGGATCGATCAACTACACCTTAATAAATATATGACCATAATAAATCATACTCCTTATAATTCATTACTATAGTGTTAACCAAGGATAACTCATGATTTGTTAAACTTAAATAACAAACTCATAACACAGCCATAGTTTCAGTCCTGGGATCCCTGTCCCAGAACATGGGTTGCCTTTTATTAACCGACCTTCATTCAGGTCAGTCCTATCTGTGCCGGTCTAGCACAGCTTTGGTGGCCATCCACCTATACACTTTCCCACAGCTACTGTGGGCCCAGTGCATCTTGTCCCGTGACGAATTAGGTCACGTCATCCACTTTAGAAAGGCCTCCAGCCCCCCTCTCCTAAACCTCCAGCTCCTCCATTTTGGGGACCATTACCCCGAGCATACTACTACTACTTCACTGTAGTAACTCAATTACTCCTTGAACAGAGTCAGGTTTCTGGAAAAGTAGGATAATAGAGACAGACCAGAGTCGGTTCACATTTCGCATCTACCTAGACGCAAGGACTCGATTATAGAGCGCCGCATCGCTCTTCGTCGGGTATGTTCAACCATCGCGTAAGCACGATCGCTTTGGGTCGGACCGGCAACCTAACGGATCGGGCGGACAGGCCTACGAACCAGTCGGTTGACTAGACATACGTCAGATTGAACACGCATGGTCACTCTAGCGGACGGACATGTAAACAAGCAGTGACAATAGGAATCATAAATATTTCCTATCAACTGCTATCCACTAAATATAACACATTTCTGCCTACTTGGAATAACACTGGTATCATCACACCGCAAGTACTTACCTGCATATCCTTCCAATGAAATGACACCTTGGTTCCCAGAAAAAATCACTACCACTGATCTAACACCTAAGTTACAATCATAATCTAGCGAAGCCAATTACACATCCATAATAATAACAAGCCCTAACTTATCATTATAAACTGCGTCTAGCATCTCTATGTAATGACTGACAAACATCCTGCCCTGAGTATGTAATCACTCCACTACACAAGTAACATTTCCTACACACCTGGTACACTACCTGAATCTTCCTGGCACAAAGCAGTGATAATAACATTCATATCACTAATAATGCAAATCATTTGTAAACTAACAGTTAATCATCCTATCACATCTACAAACATGAGATTTACACCATTATCAAAAAGAACACACGTTCAGGTCTGTTGGATATACACACTCCCAGCTGTTGGCTGCTTCGACACGCGTCTGTCAAACACATTACCTAGCCAATCGATAATAGCTAATTAAAAATGCAGACAGTCGACGGCAAAGTTTATGTACTTCGCGGAGATTACTCTCGGTCGGCAATTCATTATCTCGGAACTGTAGGCGCGATATATATCTGGACAACAGTTAACCAATAGCTAAAGTATTCAACATACCTGTGATTCAGAATCACAATCTTTCACTGCCGATGTCCGCATAACGGCGATTATCGACATCTTCTAGCAGTGACTTTCTGTGGTCAGCATTCGACGATGTCCGACGTGCGACTGATCTTGCCCAACTAAGTGCGTCTTCACAATGCCTTCACGGGCCGAGTGAATTCCATGAGCCACGGAGAAATCCTGTGTCACGGGTAATTCCACAACCCCGTGTTCCATGAGACAATTGTGGGTCCGACGTGATCCCAAACCACGTACGCACTTCACTGGGGACATTCTAGATATTTCTAGAAGTAACCAGAATAGTGACCTCACGCACTACTTTCGACGGAGGAAATCCCCTATTTCTCAGTAACAAATCAAGGGAGACCAACCTGTCGCCATCCCTTCAAAGGGATATAATACAGAGAACAGACTGTATAAGTCCGTTTCGTCACAGAGGTGTCTGATGCCAGACGTGAGGGTGATGTGAATACGGCCTATACTATTAAGGCTGAGACAATGAAGCTATTGGGAAACACAGCCTATGGCAAAACGTTAACCAACAAGGCCAAGCACACCAATGTTTCATATTGTCGCGGGGCTGGCACATCAAAGTTGGTGAATCAACCTCTGTTTAAGAAGATGACCATGTTGTCAGATGATGTGTTTGAGGTAGAGTCTCTGAAAAAGACCACCTTATGGGATCTACCCCAGCAAATAGGCTTCTTTGTGTACCAGTACGCAAAGCTGCGCATGCTAGAATTTTATTATGACTTTTTAGGTAGGTTTATAGCTAGGGAGGATTTTCAATTGTGTGAGATGGACACAGATAGCTTGTATTTAGCTCTTAGCACACCGATCCTAGCACAGGCCGTCAGACCGGAGCTTCAGGGGGAATTTTATAGCGTATAAAACTCCTGGTTCCCGGCTGAGGTCTGTGATAGCCATCAACGGGATTTTATTAGGAGTAGGTGAGTTGTACCAGCCTGTGACGCGTGTAAGGCTAAGCGAGTCTTCAATAAAAGAACCCCCGGGTTATTTAAGTTAGAGTATAAGGGAAAGGGGATGGTCTCCTTATGCAGCAAGACCTATCACTGCTTTGGAGACTATACCAAGACCAGCACGAAAGGGCTGACAAAACAACACAACACGCACCTAGACAGAGAAGTTTTTCTAAATGTACTTTACACGCAGACAGCGACTGGCGGGACAAATATAGGCTTTAAGACACAGGATTCCTCTGTTTACACGTATCATCAACACAGAGAGGCTTTATCATACTTCTACATCAAAAGAAATGTACACGCACATAATTATACCACACCACCCCTTGATATATAAGTGTACCATAATATGTAAATATGCCTTTTCCGCTTTTCTCACTACCTTTTTCTACTTCTGTTCTATTACTATCTTTTTTCTTCATTTTTTATTTTCAAAACTTTATACATATTGAGTCTTCACATAATTGTCTTCTGTGGGCTGTCATCTGACCTTGGTAGACACACATCTGACTGTCGGATACACATCTGAGGTTGGTCACACATCTGAGGTTGATCACACATCTGGGGTTGATCACACAGCTGCTTGGGTAGAGTCTTTTGACTTGGGTATCGTCGTTTAGTGCCCTTTTTGACCTGGACTGTCTTTCTTCGTTTAGTGTCTTGTTTACTGACTTTAATAGGTTGCTGGCTGATTCTGTAAAAGGATCTCGCGATGCAGAGCTATCAACTGTTCATATTCTTGACGATTAAATGTCATTCCCAATGGTGCAGGAAGCCTGTTCTCCGATTCACCAAAGAATCGCCGGATGTGTAACTTGGTCATTCCTCTGTAGGATGAGACAAACACGGCCTTGACGCCATCTCCCACTGGTCTAACAATGTCACCATTACGAGTCAGATAGACCCAGTTAGCTGTGTTGCATTCTGTAGTCATCTTCAGAATGAGCTAATGGTACCCGTGTCTGGTTTATATACTAGTGTGTAAACTGGTTATAGCGTCTCAGCTGCATTACGTATGGCATGACTAGGCGACGTACTACTCGATCGTTGACCCATTGTTTGCTTGAAAAAATTTGAAGAATACTGGTCATGCTCGCTCCACGACTTTTCATAAGGATGAAATAGATAGCGTAGAGGCCACAGGCGTTGCTGAACACATCTTGTAAGACACGGGTATTGTACATGAGTGGTGTGTCTGAATGATGGTCAATAAAATTGCACAGGTCATTGTGTAAGGTCGGCAGACCAAATGAGTCAAAGTACTCACATTTGCCTGACCCGTCGTAGTACATGGCGACCCAGTGGGAACCCGGTTTATAGCTAGGGTCAGTGTTTACAATAAAAACTGCTGGTGTGATTCTATCTAGATGTTGGGGTAGCTGATCTCGAGCGCACACTCTGACTCGTAGTCGACGAACATAGTATCAGCTAGTAGTATTCTGGTACTCTGCTGCGTGTTCATTATGAAGCGTAATCTGTTAGCACTTGTCTGGTCTTAGATACTTCAATTATCCCGTCGTGCTCGGCGTAGACGATGACTTGTAATGGTTCTGGGGTGGGTGTGTTGAACGTAAATTCCAGTGTTAAAGGCCCAGTCCTCGGCATCTCAAACTGGTCTCCGCCCAGTAAACTGGGACTCAGATCAAAGGCATACAGCGTATAACCATACTTGAATTGATTATAGTCAATTGAGTTGTCGGCGTCTTTGCCCACTAGACCCATGGCTAGGTTAGTGCCAAAATAAGCTCGTACGTATTGGTTGCGCTCAAAGTCCATGGTCAGGGGTTTGCTGGTGGCAGTTCGACCGTCGACGGTTACGTTCAGGTACGTCAAACCAAAAGTTTGAAAATTATACGGGTTATAGCTGTAGGAACCGTTAAAAGCTGCTGATGTAACAAGTCCAATCACCACGCGAGTGGGTGTCTGACTCATAAAAAGATTGTCTTGTGTGTGAGATAACATACCCTGAGGGATAGCTAATGTTTTTAGCACCACCCTCTTGAACGGGAATTTCGCGTTGGCTCTCATCAAAGCTTTCTCGTGGGCGAGCGCGATGGCCGGATTCAGTCTGGCTTTACGAACCACCAGCGTGGCATGCGTTATAATAGATGAATAACCAAGCGCCCCGTCAGGGGCCAAGAGATTAAAGGTGGCCTTGGACGGAGTCA
This sequence comes from Cepaea hortensis, assembly GCA_963921405.1. Lineage (NCBI taxonomy): Eukaryota > Metazoa > Mollusca > Gastropoda > Stylommatophora > Helicidae > Cepaea > Cepaea hortensis. The sequence continues at coordinate 47,810,565 of OY992883.1, read as the reverse complement.
GCTTAATTTTCACATCCACACCGTTTATCATGTATCGGTCTTGCACAAAAATATCGACGTGTAGTCGACCCATCATATCTATTTCTTGACTCTCACTGGCTAGTTGACGTCGTTTTCTTAGTCCCTTGTTGTTTTCGCCTTGCGTGTCATCGAGGAATTTGGCCGTGTCATAGTAATAGAGGGCGGCTGAGAGATGACTCTTTTTGGCTTCTTCCCCATGGTTCAACGTCGCTTCCAAGTAGGCTCTATACGGATACATATTTTCACTAGGGGTGATTAGCGTGTCGTTGAGTGAGACGTCGACTTGAGAAAATAAACTGTGCAGGTAATAGTTGACAGGAGCGACATCGGCCGTGGGTGGTAGTTTGTCACCGTTGGGTAATGTGACTTTACCTCTGACGTGTAAGAAAGTGTTAAACAGATCCAGATACTCTTCACTGGCACCAGAGATGGAAAATTCTATAGGTGCGCCGGGGGATAGTGAAGCTAAAGGATGTATCTCCAGAAACTGTCCCTCTTCCACGGCGGTCTGTTTGGGTGGCACACTAAATAGATCCAGACCAGAATGAAGACACTCACAGGAATGAGGGTGAATCAGAGCCATTATGCAAAGATATCCGAGTGCTGTTGCTTCTTCTTATGAGCTCGAAGATGTGCGGGGGTCAGTTTTATACGTTTACTGGGCTCACCAGGTGGCGCTGCGCGTCTCTTTCTTCTAATACCGCTACCTGATTAGCTAACGTGGTTGACAGCTCCTTACAGTAGACGCTGACCGGCTTGCTTGGCGTGTTCTTTGAAGGAATCCCCAACATTCCTACCACTCAAAGCATCTTGGGCCACTCGAAGACCTGTACCGAGGCCTTCTCTGAGTAGGGCCTTACCACCGGTCATTAGCCAGGGTAGAATCGTGCGACCGAGTCCACTGAAGAAACTGCCGATACCACGACCTCTCTGACTCCGACCACCCACAAAGACTGGCATGCCATGTCCAGCTTAATTACAGTAAAAGTCTTCGTATAGTCTGGGATTTCGACGTAGCGCCACGTATTTCATTATTCTAGGTCTGATCTCCGCCGAACTCGAAAATGTAATGTCAGCACCGAAGTCCCGGAAGTGAATGAGACATTTGTGCCCGTATCGGTGGTTAAAAGGATTTCCACCGTGTCGAAGGAGTACCGACTCAGCGGCACGTAATGAGGTTTTTCGTACGCGCGACACAACGAAGCCGACAGCTGACTCATGATAGGTACCGTCCTCAGTAATGGGACCATAACGTCTCCGACATGTCGCGCCGCTATGAGATCGCAGTAGACGTAGATATTTTGCAGGTCGTTATTCAGGTCTATAACCACTTGGCCTTCCATTAATGGGTTGACATGCGATATCTTCGAGGTGTGAAGTCCTAATATATCTTTCAACTTTTCGCTAAACATAGCCACGGCCCCCGCTTCGAATATTTTCACGATGACTTTCTTTGAGGTATAGTCGAAATAGAATCTGACTCGCGTCTGATCATCGACCTCCGATTCTTTCATTATTCGAGTCAGTTCCGCTATAAACGCGTCTGGTGAGCTGTATAGGCCTGGGGGACACAGTTTTCTGAAATTTCCTCTGCTTGGTGAGTTGTATCTTATCCACACTTGATTCTCTAACACATTGCAGTAGTAGTTGGGAAATTGAATTTCGGCCAGACCCACTTCGTAATGCTGATTCACCTCAATAGTTTGCGGTAACTTGACGAAATAGTGACCTGGAGTGTTCTTGGGAAACATGTTCGGCGAAGCATTGCTCGGTAATGTCACGTAGAAACTCATATTTTAGGGTTTGGTAGCATGTAACCCAGACAGCTGCTTAGCAGAGCGATCCACATCTTGCCCTCGGCTGCGTCGACACTGTCTCGAGACAGATTGAATAGTGATACACCAATGACGGTGTATATAACGACCAGTTGACAGAAGAAGACAATCTCTTGTCGCGGCACTCACCGACCAAACATGCACCAGACCGAGTTTCTTTCTCCTTCTGTGGTATTTTGTGAGTTAGTTTCCACGTTGGTTTCTTCCATTAGTATCTGGTTAGGTCTGAGACCCAATTGTTGAATGACGTGGGATACCCGAACCACTTGACTAAATACTCTTTACCACCTCGTCTGGGTCGTTCTTGTAAGACTGATTCGTTGCGATACACTTGCTTGTCGCCGACGAGTTGTATTTCTTCTCGGTAGAATGAGCTTTGAAGTTCCTCCCCTGAATCGTCTTTTAGCACATACGACACCGGACTGGTCTGGTGTATACGACTGACGGTAAATAGTTCTTCTGTCCAAGAGGGCGTATACCCATTTTTAAAAGGTTGTTTGGGATGAGCCAATCGGACTCGATCGCCGGGTGTAAAATACACTTTTCTGTCGAATGTCTTCTGATACAGGTTATTCCACATCTCGTTTTGATTCGTATAATTGACTATGCAAATACTTCTGTGATACGAGCCGTTGTAGTTGCGGATCAGTTTATCTATCACGTCGACGTAGCGAAGTTTATTGGTCTTGGTGAAATAGCGCCACATTTTTCTTTCAGGGTTCGATTGAATCTTTCCACTATCGCGGCTTTCACATATTCATATTCAGTGGTAAAGAAATGCACACCTCGATCTTTCAGAAATTAAAAAACAAAACCGATTGACAAATTCCGATCCTTTATCAGTCTGAAAATTTATCGGTTGTCTATCAGCAAATATTTTACTCACGGCGTCCACTAGCTCTTTCCCCGTTTTCTTCTTGATCGGGATGGCCCAAGCATATTTACTAAACCCATCGAGACACGTCACTAGGTACGACATCCCATCATTGTATCTTTGTAATTTTCTCATATCTATCAAGTCGGCTTGAAACTGTTGATTTATGCCACCGGTTATGGTTTGACGTCTCTGGAAACGACGACGGATCGGTTTATGTAAAGTATACATATCCTGATGTCGTAGCCAAGTCTCTACATTCTTCAATTTAGTATTCCGTTTTAAAGTGGCTGCTCCGCCGTAGGCTCCGGGATTCTGAGGGTCGTAGTAATATTTTTGCGAGGCCATTTTTCCCACTTGGGTGTAGGTATCCTACTCTTCTTTTTGCTTCGCCTGAGTCTGTAAGGTGGCGTTGTCTCGACTGTTTGTTCGACTACTTGACTTTTAGCCAGTTGAATAACTGGTGGCTGGCTTTTAGCCAGCGTAGGTTGAAGCGGTGTCTCGGCTACTGAAACCGTTAAAGTGCTGACTTCGGGTTTTTGTTCCTTGATATCCACTGTCCCTAATGGCTTATGTCTGTACTGCTCAAGTCGATTCAGATACCGCTGCAAAGTCTGTTGATACACTCGGGCTTTGTCCCGAGGTGGTAGATCTTCGTTCTCCAGGACATGTTGCATTTGCTGATCCAAGTCGCATAAGTTATCTGTTAATGTATCGGGTGGTACGTAGGGTTTTTCCAGCATTTGGGGATCGATCAAGATCATTTTCTTCATTATAAGCCCACGATACCATTCAGCACGTTGATAATATGACCTAATAAAGCGCCTATGAAACCCCCTTGCTGCAAGATTTGTTTCCTCTTCTTGATAGATAGCTTCTTACGCGTGAGCGCTCTCAGACTGTTCTTGTGCCGCCGCAAACGTTTCTTCTGAACCGGTGTCAGTGGAACATTACCTTTTAACACATTGTGACAGCACTCGCATATTCATTGGACGAGGTCTGGGGAAGCCGATTTAATTACGGCTTTCGCGTCAGCCGGCTTCACCTCGCCCAGAAATCGCAGCATGGCCCCGTGACGTTTTATTCGATGGGACATCTTATTTAGGTACGTAGACGACTTGACGCTGACCTGGAAAAATATGACTTCGTAAGCGGAGTTGATCCGGTGATTCCTGTCGAAGGTCAAACAGCAAATAACTGTGTGGAGCCGCTGTCGCGTCCTTAAAACTTTCTTGGACATATGACACTCGACCTGGATACATCTGTTTGGCCAGGTTGGTAATCTGAGACACGTTACGTGGGTTCTTAAACACCACTAGATAATGTGAATTCAAACTGATGGTTCTCTGCTCTTTATTCTTCCCAAAGAGATTCTGGACTATATACACGACGCTGAGGTTGCGATGATGACTACCTTTAGTAAAAAGCTTAGTCACCCTATCATCCGTCTCGGACATTAGGTCATCTATTACCACTAGACGACGTCTATCATCTATCCACTGTTCCATAGCCGGTAAGCCTTCGTTAAATTGAATACCCTTCATAGTCTCATACATGGATTACCATTCACCGCAGCACCATATAATCTCCTCTGGAATCGGGTCGACCATGTCTGATAAATGAGTCAGGAACTTTTGCACAAAGACGGATTTTTCACATCCCGTTGGTCCCGCAATCAAAGCCGTAAAAGGATGTTTCCATCTTGGATCCATGACTAATAGTAATCATCTATACACCTACTACATGTATTTTATGGGACTCGAAACCACCGCCGCCGCCACCGCACCGCCCCGTGGCCGCCGCCGCCACCGCCGCCCCGGATGTGACAACAGGAAGTAGTCAACAGGTAGTAGTCATCACGACAACCAGACCCAAGAAATCACCCGCCAAAATTTGAAAAAAGGAGGGCCGAAATGGAGCATTTTCAATCTGGAGTTATACCCTGCGTATAGTAAAAAAAAAAAAAACTACGTCATTGATGACGTATTTCTCCATAAATAATAAGTAGTTTGCACATCCCTTACTACTCTCACGTAATACAATTAAAACGCAGTCAGCCTGCCTCTCTCTCTCTCTCTCTCTCTCTCTCTCTCTCTCTCTCTCTCTCTCTCTCTCTCTCTCTCTCTCTTCATATCATCTTCATTATATTTCTTTGTCTATAATAAAATACACATGCAACATTAAATTAACATACCCGTTATCTCGGTTCGTGATAACTTCCCTGTAGAATTAGATATCTAGGAATCCTCCACGTTGATCACTCATATTCTACATGCTGGAATCCTTGGGGTGGTGCTGTATTTCAGTTATTATAAACCGTCTTTCTCCGCATTTGTTGACAGCGGATGCTTTTTCTTTTCTGGACTCGTGCACTCTCATATGCTGGTTATCTACAAGGGGTTATTTGTACATAATACATGAATAATATACAGACTGGAGAATACTGGAAACCACATGAGACCAGAAATGTAAATGATGTCTGTCTGTATCTTTGTGTAGGTGTCTGCCTCTTTGTGTGTGAGTCTATCTGTTGGTCAGTCTATGGGAGGGTCTGTACATGTGAATGTATTTTCCCTGTTCCTGTCTATATGTATATGTAAGCCTTCATATCTGTGTATATGTGTCTATATATGTAAACCTGCATATCTGTGTGTGTGTGTGTGTGTGTGTGTGTGTGTGTGTGTGTGTGTGTGTGTGCGTGTGTCTATATATGTAAGTGTGCATATCTCGGTGTCTTTATGCATTTAAGTCTGTACATCGTGTGTCTGTGTCTGTCTGTATATTTAAGCCTGTCCATAAGCGTGTTGGTGTGTCTATTTCTACACTTAAGCCTGCATATCCGTATGTCTGTCTGCACATTTAAGCCTTATATCCATGTGTCTGTATGTCTATTGTGCATTTTATAAAACCCTCGTCAGATGAAAATTGAAACCATTATGTAAAAGCCACAGGCGTGTTATTGATATCACCCATCGAGTGCTAATTGACCTATCGGGATATGTATGGGTTCCGCATCCAAAATAACACTTTCAAGACTTAAACACACAAAAGAAGGTTATACGAATGTGTGATTCAAGTAAATACATTTCTAGGTTTTCATTGGTGGAACAGAGTTCGTGCAGTATGTTGGTATTCTGTTTGTGTGGTTTATAGGGGGAGAATGGGGCACAGAGGTAGGCTAGAGAACAAAGGAAACTAAGCGTAGAGCAGACTGGGGCATAGAAGAAGACAACAGCATGGAATGGAGCATGGGAGCAGACTGGACTATGGAGGGAGACTGGAGCATGGAAAGAGACTGGAGAATGGAGAGAGACTGAAGTATGGAAGGAGACTGGAGTATGGAGGGAGACTTGAGCATGGAAGGAGACTGGAGCACGGAAGGAGACTGGAGCATGAAAGGTGACTGGAGCATGGGAGAAGACTGGAGCGTGGAAGGAGACTGGAGCATGGGAGAAGACTGGAGTATGGAAGGAGACTGGAGCATGGCAGCAGACTGGAGCATGGGTGGAGACTGGATAATGGATGGAGACTGGAGTATGGAAGGAGACTGGAGCATAGTAGGAGACTGCAGCATGGATGGAGACTGGAGCATGGAAGGAGACTGGAGCATGGAAGGAGACTGGAGCATGGAAGGAGACTGGAGCATGAAAGGAGACTGAAGCATGGAAGGTGACTGGAGCATGGGAGAAGACTGGAGTACAGAAGGAGACTAGAGCATGGAAGGAGACTGGAGCATGGGAGAAGACTGGAGTACGGAAGGAGACTGGAGCATGGAAGGAGACTGGAGTATGGAAGGAGACTGGAGTATGGAGGGAGACTGGAGCATGGAAGGAGACTGGAGTATGGAAGGAGACTGGGGCATGGAAGGAGACTGGAGTATGGAGGGAGACTGGAACATGGAAGGAGACTGGAGTATGGAAGGTGACTGGAGCATGGGAGGAGACTGGAGCATGGGAGAAGACTGGAGTACGGAATGAGACTGGAGCATGGGAGGAGACTGGAGCATGGAAGGAGACTGGAGCATGGAAAGAGACTGGAGCGTGGGAGGAGACTGGAGCATGGGAGAAGACTGGAGTACGGAAGGATACTAGAGCTTGGGAGAAGACTGGACTACGGAAGGATACTAGAGCATGGAAGGAGACTGGAGCACGGGAGAAGACTGGAGTACGGAAGTATACTAGAGCATTTAAGAAGACTGGAGCATGTGAAAAGACTGGAGTACGGAAGGATACTAGAGCATGGGAGAAGACTGGAGTACGGAAGGAGACTGGAGCATGGAAGGAGACTGGAGCATGGGAGAAGACTGGAGTGCGGAACGATACTAGAGCATGGGAGGAGACTGGTGCTTGGGAGAAGACTGGAGCATGAAAGGATACTAGAGCATGGGAGAAGACTGGAGCATGGAAGGAGACTGGAGCATGGGAGAAGACTGGAGCATGGAAGGACACTAGAGCATGGGATAAGACTGGAGCATGGGAGTAGACTGGAGCATGGAAGGATACTAGAGCATGAGAGAAGACTGGAGTACGGAAAGATACTAGAGCATTTGAGAAGACTGGAGCATGGGAGAAGACTGGAGCATGAGAGAAGACTGGAGCATGGAAGGATACTAGAGTATGGGAGAAGACTGGAGCATGGGAGAAGACTGGAGCATGGGAGAAGACTGGAGCATGGGAGAAGACTGGAGCATGGGAGAAGACTGGAGCATGGGAGAAGACTGGAGCATGGGAGAAGACTGGAGTACGGAAGGAGACTGGAGCATGGAAGGAGACTGGAGCATGGGAGAAGACAGGAGTACGGAAGGAGACTGGAGCATGGGAGAAGACTGGAGTACGGAAGGAGGCTGGAGCTTGGAAGGAGACTGTAGCATGGAAGGATACTAGAGCATGGGAGAAGACTGGAGCATGGGAGAAGACTGGAGCATGGAAGGATACTAGAGCATGGGAGAAGACTGGAGTACGGAAGGATACTAGAGTATTTGAGAAGACTGGAGCATGGGAGAAGACTGGAGCATGGGAGAAGACTGGAGCATGGGTGAAGACTGGAACATGGGAGAAGACTGGAGTGCGGAATTAGACTGGAGAATGGTAGGAGACTGGAGCATGGAAGGAGGCTGGAGCATGGAAGGAGACTGGAGCATGGAAGGAGGCAGGAACATGGAAGGAGACTGGATGATGGAAGGAGGCTGGAGCATGGAAGGAGACTGTAGCATGGAAGGAGGTTGTAACATGGAAGGAGACTGGAGCATGGAAGGAGACTGGAGCATGGAAGGAGGCTGGAGCATGGAAGGAGTCTGGAGCATGGAAGGAGACTGGAACATGGAAGGAGACTGGATCATGGAAGGAGGCTGGAGCATGGATGGAGGCTGGAGCATGGAAGGAGACTGGAGCATGGAAGGAGGCTGGAGCATGGAAGGAGACTGGAGCATGGAAGGAGGCTGGAACATGGAAGGAGACTGGATCATGGAAGGAGGCTGGAGCATGGAAGGAGGCTGGAGCATGAAAGGATAATGGAGCATGGATGGAGACTGGGGCATGGAAGGAGGCTGGAGCATGGAAAGAGGCTGGAGCATGGAAGGAGACTGGATCATGGAAGTGGACTGTATCATAGATAGATACTGCAACATGGATGGAGACTGGAGCATGGGAGGAGACTGGAGCATGGGAGAAGACTGGAGTACGGAAGGATACTAGAGCATGGGAGAAGACTGGAGTACGGAAGGAGACTGGAGCATGGGATAAGACTGGAGCATGGGAGTAGACTGGAGCATGGAAGGATACTAGAGCATGAGAGAAGACTGGAGTACGGAAAGATACTAGAGCATTTGAGAAGACTGGAGCATGGGAGAAGACTGGAACATGAGAGAAGACTGGAGCATGGAAGGATACTAGAGTATGGGAGAAGACTGGAGCATGGGAGAAGACTGGAGCATGGGAGAAGACTGGAGCATGGGAGAAGTCTGGAGCATGGAAGGATACTAGAGTATGGGAGAAGACTGGAGCATGGGAGAAGACTGGAGCATGGGAGAAGACTGGAGCATGGGAGAAGACTGGAGTACGGAAGGAGACTGGAGCATGGAAGGAGACTGGAGCATGGGAGAAGACAGGAGTACGGAAGGAGACTGGAGCATGGGAGAAGACTGGAGTACGGAAGGAGGCTGGAGCTTGGAAGGAGACTGTAGCATGGAAGGATACTAGAGCATGGGAGAAGACTGGAGCATGGGAGAAGACTGGAGCATGGAAGGATACTAGAGCATTCGAGAAGACTGGAGCATGGGAGAAGACTGGAGCATGGAAGGATACTAGAGTATGGGAGAAGACTGGAGCATGGGAGAAGACTGGAGCATGGGAGAAGTCTGGAGCATGGAAGGATACTAGAGTATGGGAGAAGACTGGAGCATGGGTGAAGACTGGAACATGGGAGAAGACTGGAGTGCGGAATTAGACTGGAGAATGGTAGGAGACTGGAGCATGGAAGGAGGCTGGAGCATGGAAGGAGACTGGAGCATGGAAGGAGGCAGGAACATGGAAGGAGACTGGATGATGGAAGGAGGCTGGAGCATGGAAGGAGACTGTAGCATGGAAGGAGGTTGTAACATGGAAGGAGACTGGAGCATGGAAGGAGACTGGAGCATGGAAGGAGGCTGGAGCATGGAAGGAGTCTGGAGCATGGAAGGAGACTGGAACATGGAAGGAGACTGGATCATGGAAGGAGGCTGGAGCATGGATGGAGGCTGGAGCATGGAAGGAGACTGGAGCATGGAAGGAGGCTGGAGCATAGAAGGAGACTGGAGCATGGAAGGAGGCTGGAACATGGAAGGAGACTGGATCATGGAAGGAGGCTGGAGCATGGAAGGAGGCTGGAGCATGAAAGGATAATGGAGCATGGATGGAGACTGGGGCATGGAAGGAGGCTGGAGCATGGAAGGAGGCTGGAGCATGGAAGGAGACTGGATCATGGAAGTGGACTGTATCATAGATAGATACTGCAACATGGATGGAGACTGGAGCATGGGAGGAGACTGGATCATGGAAGGAGATTGGAGCATGGAAGGAGACTGGAGCATGGATGGATACTAAAGCATGGAAGGAGACTGGAGCATGGGAGGAGACTGGAGCATGGGAGGAAACTGGAGCATGGAAGGAGACTGGAGCATGGAAGGAGACTGGAGCATGGGAGGAGACTGAAGCATGGGAGGAGACTGGAGCATGGGAGGAGACTGGAGCATGGATGGAGACTGGAGCATGGAAGGAGACTGGAGCATGGATGGAGACTGGAGCATTGGAGGAAACTGGAGTATGGAATGAGACTGGAGCATGGAATTAGACAGGAGCATGGAAGGAGACTGGAGCATGGAAGGACACCAGAGCATGAGAGAAGACTGGAGTACGGAAGGAGACTGGAGCATGGAAGGAGACTGGAGTATGGAAGGAGACTATAGCATGGAAGGAGTCTGGAGCATGGGAGAAGACTGGAGTACGGAAGAAGACTGGAGCATGGAAGGAGACTTGAGCATGGGAGAAGACTGGAGTACGGTAGGAGACTAGAGCATGGAGGGAGACTGGAGCATGGGAGAAGACTGGCGCATGGGAGAAGACTGGAACATGGAAGGAGACTGGAACATGGAAGGGGACTGGAGCATGGAAGGAGACTGGAGCATGGGAGAAGACTGGAGTACTGAAGGAGACTGGAGCAAGGAAGGAGACTGGAACATGGAAGGAGACTGGAACATGGACGGGGACTGGAGCATGGAAGGAGACTGGAGCATGGGAGAAGACTGGAGTACGGATGGAGACTGAAGCATGGAAGGATACTGGAGCATGGAAGGAGACTGGAACATGGAATGGGACTGGAGCATGGAAGGAGACTGGAGCATAGAAAGAGACTGGAGCATGAAAAGAGACTGGATTATGGATAGTACTGGAATAAGGAAGGGATCTGAATCATTGACAGAGACTGAGGCATGGAGCAGACTGGAGCATGGGAGGAGACTGGGGCAAAGAAGGAGACTGGAGCACGGAAGGGGTGTGGAGCATGGAAGGGGACTGGAGCCTGGAAGGGGAGTGGAGCATAGAAGGGGACTGGAGCATGGAAGGGAGTGGAGCATTGAAGGGGACTGGAGCATGGAAGGGGAGTGGAGCACAGAAGGGGACTGGAGCATGGAAGGAGACTGGAGCATAGAAGGAGACTGGAGCATAGATAGAGAATGGAGCATGGAAGGAGACTGGAACATGGAAGGGGACTGGAGCATGGAAGGGGACTGGAGCATGGAAGGAGACTGGAACATGGAAGGTGATTGGAAGAAAGATGTTGGCTGGAGCACAAAAGAAAACTGCAGCACCATTCTCCCAATGTGACGGATGATCTATATGTTCTTCTGCTCTATACACACGTTTCCAGAGGCCCCCGACCACACATGCACCAATACCCCACCAAGTGGTGCAGATCCAGCCAATCTGTCCGCCTACTCGTTTCCAACACACCAGCATGTTCAGGGAGTAAATATCCAACACATGCTCACTATTTATGATTGTTTAATGAAAGCCTGCCACTCTGCTAGAAGCATATCTGTCTGCACCTTCGTGTCATACTTTATGATTCAGTTACAATCACGACATGCGTACGCTGTTTGTTCTTTAGCCAGCAGAACGCTGCAGTGTCTGTCTCCACCTCCATTCTCAGACTAGATGTTGTCGTATCATATGCCAAGATCTACTGAACCAAACACCATCCCCCAACCTTCGCCACGAATCCCCAGGCACTTCTTTTACCTCTTAGCACAGAGCCACCCATGTAGATGATTACATCACCTGGTCGCGAATTGTCGTGTACCAGTTGTTGCACTTCCCATTCAGTGTAACCTGGCGAGTAGTATATAGGTACAAAATCACGCGTATTTTTGTGGTGCACATTGCTTTTGCACCACAAAGGGCGATAACTCCGGGTTTTTTAATTTCCTCCGCAAAGGGCGATAACTCTCCGGGTTTGTTAATTTCCTCTGTAAAGGGCGATAACTCGTTATTTAATAGGCGTGTGTCCGAGTAGGTGTGGTCTAGTGACGCTAGGTACGTGTACAACATAGAAAATACAACATAAAACATTCAAAATAACAAACGAGTCAAGTAAGGTATATGTTTTTATTAAACCATGTATAGACAAAGTTATAAAGTTTGTTTGTTTTTTTTGGCGGGGACCTGTGGACACATCTGGAAGGTAGTACTGGGAACTTATACATCGAAGAAGTGTGGAAAAATCTCGTACGAGTGTGACGGGGGTCGGTTCATAACAGACGTGGAGGGGTGCATATGGAAAAGTCATTAAGTAACGGGTTGTAAAAACATTGGTGAGTGGTGTGTTAAAATATTTTGAACTGTTAGCGCATTGGTGGTGTATATTTGTACGAATAAAAGGAATAGGTGCGGTGGGTATAGTAGTGGGTATGGGTTAGTGAAATTAGTTTATAAGGGGTGGTTATTAGTGCTTTGTAGATGGTCATAGTAGCTTATTCACTAACACCACACGTGTTACAAATGAAACCTTGAAAGCTAAAGATCGTCGGTTGTAATGGATATGGTATAGTGTCATTCGGTGGTAAAGGGTGGGTACCAGGTATTAGTGGTCAAGAGATGGTCAAGTGGTGGTCAAGTGAGGAAAATTTTAGGTGAAAGTGGTTGTAATGATATCGTGATGATTAAAGGGTGGTAAATTAGGGGTCAAACAGTGGTCAACCAGTGGTCAAGTGGTGTTCAAGTGAGGAAATTTTAGGGGAAAGTGCTTGTAATGATATGGTGATGATTAAAGGGTGGTAAATTAGTTGTCAAGCAGTGGTCAAGCAGTGGTCAACCAGTGGTCAAGTGAGGAAATTTTTAGGGTAAAGTGGTTGTAATGATATGGTGATGATTAAAGGGTGGTAAATTAGTGGTCAAACAGTGGTCAACCAGTGGTCAAGTGGTGGTCAAATGAGGAAATCTTTAGGGGAAAGTGGTTGTAATGATATGGGGATGATTAAATGGTGGTAAATTAATGGTCAAGCAATGGTCAAGTAGTGGTCAAGTAGTGCCCAAGTAGCGGTCAAGTAGTGGTTAAGTGGTCGAGTGACCACTTAAATTGTAAGGGAAAGTACGTGTAGTGAAACTGTGTTTGTTAAAGTGATCGATGACGTGGTCAAGTAGTGGTCAAGTAGTGGTAAATGATCAAGTGACTACTTAAATTGTCTGTGAAAGTAGGTATAGTGGCATGGTGATGATCAAGATGTGGTCAAGGGGTGTTCAAATGGTGGGCAAGTACTGGTCAAGTAGTGATCAAGTAGTCGAATGACCGCTTAAATTGTAGGGTATGGTACGTGTAGTGAAATGGTGATGGTAAAATAAGTAATGACATGGTCAAATAGTGCCCAAGTAGCGGTCAAGTAGTGGTTAAGTGGTCGAGTGATCACTTAAAATGTAGAGGAAAGTACGTTTAGTGAACCTGTGTTTGTTAAAGTGATCGATGACGTGGTCAAGTAATGGTCAAGTAGTGGTCAAGTAGTGGTAAATGATCGAGTGACTACTTAAATTGTCTGTGAAAGTAGGTATAGTGGCATGGTGATGATCAAGATGTAGTCAAGGGGTGTTCAAATAGTGGGCAAGTACTGGTCAAGTAGTGGTCAAGTAGTCGAATGAACACTTAAATTGTAGGGTATGGTACGTGTAGTGAAACGGTGATGGTAAAATAAGTAATGACATGGTCAAATAGTGCCCAAGTAGCGGTCAAGTAGTAGTTAAGTGGTCGAGTGATCACTTAAAATGTAGAGGAAAGTACGTGTAGTGAACCTGTGTTTGTTAAAGTGATCGATGACGTGGTCAGGTAATGGTCAAGTAGTGGTCAAGTAGAGGTAAATAAGCAAGTGACTACTTAAATTGTCTGTGAAAGTAGGTATAATGGCATGGTGATGATCAAGATGTGGTCAAGGGGTGTTCAAATAGTGGGCAAGTACTGGTCAAGTAGTGGTCAAGTAGGCGAATGACCACTTAAATTGTAGGGTATGGTACGTGTAGTGAAACGGTGATGGTAAAATAAGTAATGACATGGTCAAATAGTGGGCATGTTCTGGTCAATTAGTGGTCAAGTAGTCGAATGGCCACTTAAATTGTAGGGTATGGTACGTGTAGTGAAACGGTGATGGTAAAATAAGTAATGACATGGTCAAATAGTGCCCAAGTAGCGGTCAAGTAGTGGTTAAGTGGTCGAGTGATCACTTAAAATGTAGAGGAAAGTACGTGTAGTGAACCTGTGTTTGTTAAAGTGATCGATGACGTGGTCAAGTAATGGTCAAGTAGTGGTCAAGTAGTGGTAAATGAGCAAGTGACTACTTAAATTGTCTGTGAAAGTAGGTATAATGGCATGGTGATGATCAAGATGTGGTCAAGGGGTGTTCAAATAGTGGGCAAGTACTGGTCAAGTAGTCGAATGACCGCTTAAATTGTAGGGTATGGTACGTGTAGTGAAACGGTGATGGTAAAATAAGTAATGACATGGTCAAATAGTGCCCAAGTAGCGGTCAAGTAGTGGTTAAGTGGTCGAGTGATCACTTAAAATGTAGAGGAAAGTACGTGTAGTGAACCTGTGTTTGTTAAAGTGATCGATGACGTGGTCAAGTAATGGTCAAGTAGTGGTCAAGTAGTGGTAAATGATCGAGTGACTACTTAAATTGTCTGTGAAAGTAGGTATAGTGGCATGGTGATGATCAAGATGTGGTCAAGGGGTGTTCAAATAGTGGTCAAGTAGTGGTCAAGTAGAGGTCAAGTGGTCAAATGACCACTTAAATTGTAGAGGGCGATTTGCCTAAGATTATGGTAGTGATTAAAGTGATAAATGACGTGGTCAAGCAGTGGTCAAGCAATGATCAAGTAATCGAGTGACCACTTAAATTGCAGGGGAAAGTACGTATAATGTAATGGTGGTGGGTAAAGTGAGGAGGAATCACTAGTAGTGATAATAGTACTACCAATATTAGCGATAAGAATATTAGCTGGTGCGTTGTTAGAGATACAAGTATCTTTTTTGTGTGGGGTGTGTAAAAATCATACAAAGAGGGTCATACAACCACAAAGACAGCGAAGTACACACACATACACACACGTACACACATACAGATTCAGAAGTACAGACAAACCATACCATTACTAATGTCATCTCAAGTACACACAGACACACTCACCCATACACAAGAACACTCAAAGACAAACACAAAGACAACCAAACAAACACACCGTAGACAAACCATACCAATACTACTGTCACAACAACAGCTATACACAAGTACACACCCATAATCAAATACACAAAGACGGTCACACAAACACACATACAGACACAAAGACAACCAGACACAGACAACCCATACCATTATTACTGTCACATCAATAGATATACACATAAGCACACACAGCACAAAGACATCAACCATACAAGTATACATACAGATACCACAAACACATCAACCATACAAGTATACACATAAGCACACACATCACAAAGACATCAATCATACAAGTATATACATACAGATACCACAAAGACCTCAACCATACAAGTATACACATAAAAACACATAACAAATACATAAACAAAAAGAAACGTACACACATGTACACACCCACAAAGACAACCAAACACACGTACACACATACAGATACAGAAGTACAGACAAACCATACCATTACTACTGTCATCACAACTATACACAAGTACACACAGACACACTCACCCATACACAAGAACACTCAAAGACAAACACAAAGACAACCAAACAAACACACGTACACGCATACAGACACAGAAGTACAAACAAAACATACCATTAATACTGTCATCACAACTATACACAAGTACACACAGACACACTTACCCATACACAAGAACAATCAAAGACATACACACCCATCTCCTACCATTACTACTGTCACAACAACAGCTATACACAAATACACACATACAAACAAAAAAGCAGAGCCCAGAAGAACGAAGATCACTAAGCCAGAACATTTTGGTGTTTTCACTAATCATGTATGTCATTGATTTTTTTTCTTATATCTCTAAACTGTTTTTCACTAATCATGTATGTCATTGATTTTTTCTTATATCACTAAACTGTTTTGATGAATAACACACATATTTTGGTGATAAAACTATTTAAATCAAGTTTTTTGTTGCTTTTCTTTAGTGGTTTGTTTTCATGACGTTGTCTTTTTTCTTGGTGGAACAGAGCTTACATTACCAGACATGAAGAAAGTCTTAGAAGAAGTTATGGTAAATACAGAACAGTCAAATATATAAAAAACTAGGAGTTAACCAAGTATGAAAAGGCCTAAAGAGAGAAATGTCTCGGCCAAATTTATAAAAATAATCAATGGAACAAAAATCTTGGCCAAATAGGAAAATGTGTCAACCAAATGGAAAAAAAAATATTGACCAAGTAATGAAATACACCATTCAAGGTTATGAAAAGTCGGAAAATTTGTCAACCAAAAAGGGAAAGATGTCGGCCAAATACAGATATAGATCGTCCAAACTTATAAAAACCTAGGAAAAAATAACCAAAGGCGAAAAGGCCAAAATACGAAATGTCTCGACCAAATTTATAAAAACCTAGGAAAAAATATTACAACTGAAATTTTGATCAAAAATTATAAATTCAAACATTATAAAAATAACTAAATGTGAAAAACATCGTCCAAAGACAGAAATATTTCAACTAAACTTATAAATCAGTCACCAAAAGGGAAAAGGTCAAGTACAGAAATAACTATGGAAAAAGTAAGTCCACAAAATTAAGAAAAAAAGAAATGTAACTTATGTAGTCAAATGTGTCTTATCTGAAAAGACGCTATCAATGCACTTTCCTTGTTTTACATTACCGAAGGCCTTCACCGTATCTGGTACAGAAACCCTTTCACATCACGCATCTCTCCACACTCTTGGTTTCTTTCTAATACAAAGTGGTCACATCACCAAGAACTTCAAACCTCAATTGTACACGTGCTCCATTGAAACACCCATGACAGTTAACAACATGTATGGCCATGTAATCTGTGACTCCATCGGGGATAGTTCATCCGAGTATTCGTCACCAAAGGTCCATTTCCCATGGCTGACATTTTCAACTTGCTATACCACATCTTATTCTAATATACACTTTACATGAAATTTCACAAATTTGGGATCTATTAAAGAATACGTAATGAGATACACAAAGACACCACGAACATATCAGACAAAACAACTCACAAACTAAAACTAATACCATATCAGATGAACCTCCCAGCCAACAAAAGCAATGGGATCTACTAAAGAATACGTAATGAGATACACAAAGACACCAAGAATATACCACACAAAACAACTCACAAACTAAAAACTAATACCATATCAGATGAACCTCCCAACCAACAACTACTACTATAACACAAACATATAATAAGGAAACACATTGACCCCTTGACCACTGCTTGACCACTGCTTGACCACTAATTTACCACCCTTTAATCATCACCATATCATTACAATCCCTTTTCCTTAAAATTTCTCACTTGACCCACTTGACCATTGCTTGACCACTGCTTGACCAGTGTGTGACCAACATTTGATCATCACCAATAGTTGTTGGTCTAACACCTGATCGACTCCCAGACTCACAAAACGCGACCACTTCTTGGTCCTCATCAATAGTCTAACAATGGTTCGAGCCCCAGACTCCTACGACCATCTTTACTTTTTCAGATTATACTGACCCTCTACACTTCTTATCACCTAATGATAATCAATCCTCTTTACTTTTCTTCAGTTGATAGTGACCCTCTACACCTCTTATCTTATTACATTTATGACCACCCCTATATCTACCACTAATACCCACCCCTTACCACCAAATGACACCCATTCCCCCTCTAGTAATAATCACCATCGATTAACTCATATCTGATTTTAATGTTTCCATTCACCCTCTAGTAATACTAACGACAGGCCTCTACACGACATCTTTCTACCACCTCCCTCTGATTCCTTTTGGGTCGTAAACCCTTTTTAAATGTTGTATAACAATTAAAAAAAAACACTTGAAAATATTTTTTTTTCGTCTCTCTGTTTTACTGTGTCAGACTCCAACAACCCTCTTTTGTTCAGTAACCATCTACACCTCTTACTTCATCGAGTATAAAGACGACCCATCACACCCTTGCAAGTTTATCTTTCACTCGCCATATTCATATACCCTACGTAACCAAAATATATAACGTTTCCCCTTCAACCGTACTCACACCGCCCGCTACCTTAATCACTTTCACAGAAAACAACCCACAGATTTTCGTTCCATCCAGACAACCATAATTTTAAACCCGCCAAAAAAATTTCACCTAAAAACCCGCATCCATTTTCCCCTCAGTCGGCAAAATCTATAGCCCGCGAACGCCGCGAACAAAATATACGTGACTGCGCGCCCCACTCCTACTACTCTGGCGGCCAATCCAATGTTATTATGACCCTGCATATCTCTGACTTTTCCACTGGCATTTTGACCCACTCTCTCCTCTCCGAATGTTCTCAAGCATGCACATTTCTCTGGTTGTGTCCTCTGCATGAGACATCCATGATGTTCCTCTTATCAGTCTATCAGCTGTGACCTTTAACTGTGTCCAGGGCTTTATGCGGGGCGAGGAAGGGGGGGGGGGAGAGAGGTGTGTTTCGAGTCTAAATCCATATGAGATATGATTCAGCGTACAGCATCTTGAGCATGTCTGCATTCGTGGATAAGGCTTGGATGTATCCCTTAGACACTACTGGTGTGTCCTCTGTGCATCCCAGTATCACCCTCATAACTTCATTCTGTATGCACTCTAGTTTCACCAGCTGATTCTTTTACACTATGAGCTGTCTTAATTCATACTCAATTACTAAGAGAATTAGATGTTGATAGATTATGAACAGCCTTCTTTGCGCCATGTCCATTGCTGCCATGATCTTCATCATAAGAGTCCCTTGTTAGATCTCGAAACAGCTGCTTTCACGTGATCGCCGAATGACAGGCGTCTGTTGAAGCTGATTCCCGGGTGCCTCAGTTTACTCTCTCTGTTAATATTTCTGTCATTTATTGTAAGACTTGGAAAGTCAGTCTTAAGATTCCTATTGTTCAGAGAGCACCATAACATAGACGTCTTATCTGGGTTAATGACACTACACAGTCGATCGCATTATTTACTGCCTCCTGCAACTCTTGAGTTATTTTCATTGTCTCTCCCCTGCCTATAAGTACATCATTTACAATTGTCAGAGTAGGTCAGCATGACGGAACGCGTGTTTTTAAACATCCGGTGTGCTAATACCGAGGTAAGGGGTTCAACCCCTACAACATACAGTTGGACTAAAATGTTGACCTATCGTCCTTGACTTGGGGACGTAAATTACAAGTACCTGTCACCGCCTCACCGATAGATAGATTAGTTAGAGGGCTACAACTCCAGCCCAAGGGAGAGAACAGAGCCCGAGTAATCTAGAGCCTTCTAGAAGGACGGGTCAATGAGTCCAGGGTTCCGTGGACACTGATGTGGCCCGCCTATTGCGGGGTCCACGAGGAACTCGGACAGAGTTACCACCCGTGTCGGAATGGGACACGTGTGGACGGGCAGAGGACAGACGGACTTGAGAGAGGCAACAGGGCCTGCCTTTGAGGGACTCTATAGATATCAATAGATATATAGACATAGGCTAGATAGTTTGCTAGATTGTTGAATGATACTTATGTGTTTGATGTTCACTATTTGTGATATGTTAAATAGCGCGGGTCTGTTTACCCACTGCGACAACGCATACTGTATATGTTAATACAATAAATATTCGATCTCATAACGAACAGATTTATTGTTGCCTGTATGAACCCAAGTTTGGTTACCTAAATACGAGCAAGACTATGACAGGCTTTTTGGGGGCTCGTCCGGGAGGGACTCTATAGATATCAATAGATATATAGACATAGGCTAGATAGTTTGCTAGACTGTTAAATGATACTTATGTGTATGATGTTCACTATTTGTGATATGTAACATCGCGCGGGTCTGTTTACCCACTGCGCCAACGCATACTGTATATGTAAATACAATAAATATTCGATCTCATAGCGAACAGATTTATTGTTGCCTGTATGAACCCAAGTTCAGTTACCTAGATACGAGCAAGACTATGACAGGCTTTTTGGGGGCTCGTCCGGGAGGGACTCTATAGATATCAATAGATATATAGACATAGGCTAGATAGTTTGCTAGACTGTTAAATGATACTTATGTGTATGATGTTCACTATTTGTGATATGTAACATCGCGCGGGTCTGTTTACCCACTGCGCCAACGCATACTGTATATGTAAATACAATAAATATTCGATCTCATAGCGAACAGATTTATTGTTGCCTGTATGAACCCAAGTTCAGTTACCTAGATACGAGCAAGACTATGACAGGCTTTTTGGGGGCTAGTTTTCCGGTTTTGGCATAAAATGTTTTGTGAAAATTCTGTTAATTGCCATGTAAAATTACTTAATTGATCATATCACATTGAGTTGTTTAAACCAAAAGAATGGTTAACTTACAAGTTCACAAAAATTAGTAGCTATCTAGCAATAAAGTAGAATTAATCTGAGTCCCTCAGCAGTATCTCAGCAGTGCCTAAGCAGTGGGCCTCATTATTGTGATTTGTACACTATTTCTGACATGACTGTGACATTTTTTGACTGTTACTAATGTTTTCTCACTCTACGAGCAGATTGTTCCGCGAATAGTGCCGCGTGCAACCTATGTAACCTTTACAACAGTGGCGAGATTACAAGACAAGCTTTCTGGGACAACATCGGCGAGTTCTCTAATTGAAAGCTAAGTTTCATGTCATACCCATTGTAACTCTAAGCTGTACTTCTCATCTTCCATCAATGTATTATGTTGTTTCATATTGATTTGGTTGCATATTCATGACCTTTTCACCAACATAACCTTGCATTTTGATTTACACATTAATAAGTAAGGGAGTTAACCAAATTTTCGACTACACAACATTTTTTCTAAGGGATTTAACTTTATAAATATTACAAACAAGTAAAACACAAAATGTCTACCTTAGATAAATGCATTGAGCAAGGAATAAAGTTAGGTTATAAAGAAGAGAAATTGTCAGAATGGGCACAGAAAACGCACGCAGAAAACATTGCCCGTGAAGAAAGAGCGATAGAACGAGAAGAAAAGAAAATTCAGATGCAGATGGAGGCAGAAGAAAAAAAATTGCAAATGCAGGCAGAGGAAAAGAAAGTGCAAATGGAGGCCGAAGAAAAGAAACTGCAGATGCAAATACAGGCAGATGAAAAGAAAATGCAATTGCAGGCTCAGGAGAAACAACTGGAGCTTGAGGCGGCGGCCAAACAGGCGCAATTGAATGCCGAAACACAAATAAAATTAAAACAGATGGAGCTTGAGTCTAACGCATAAATATCTATAAATAAGCTAAGAAGCAAAGAGGAAGAACAAAAATATAATAAGTATAAAGGCCTCGTGAAAGCGTTCTGCTCACGAGATTCCATCAGCGCCTACTTAGAAAATTTCGAGTGTCTCATGGCCTACCATAAGATCATTAAATCAGATTGGGCATTTATTCTAATGAGGAACTTAGCTCTTGAACCACTAAAAGTAATAGAGACAGTACCACAGGAGATGCGAAAAGACTATGATTACTTAAAACAACGCATTCTCCAACATTTTTCTTTAGATACTGCAGGTTACCAACAACAATTTGCCAAATTATCACCACAACCAAACCAAACCTTTATAGATTATGTCAGTACAGTTCAAGACGTATGCACAAAATGGATCAACTCGGCTAAAACCAACAATAGCCATGACAAACTTAAAGAGCTTATTATTATAGACAAAATAGTTAGCACTATCCCCACACCTTTTGCCAAGTTCTTAAAACAAATGGATTGCAAAAGTATTCAGGAAATAGAGGCCAAGGGGAATTCATTTTTCACAGCGAATAGGGATATTTTTCAGCTGAACATAAGTCACAACGATACAGCAGCTGCAGTAGTAAACACCAAATACTCCAAACAAACAGAGAGTAAATTCAAACCTCGCTCCAATGTCAGTAAACTTGTTAAATGCCAATATTGCGGTTTTAATCACGACAGTTACGGGATGTGTGACAAAGCACCCACCTACCCTCACCACCTCAAAATGATGGTGGAGAAACAAAAAGCTAAACGCAGTGCTTACCACAGAGCGGTTAAATGTTATTTTTGCAATAGCTGGGGCCATTTTAGTCGCAATTGTGAAGGCCGTAAATTATTAAAACAGGCCAATGCTGCATTAGTAGAAACGTCGTCTGACGAAGATCTCGAATCACTGAATGAATGTGATAATCTACACGACAATGAAAGCGAGCTTGGGAATGCTGTACACATTATAAACACCATTACAGACAGTAAGTGCAACACCTGTACGAAGTTCCAACTAGACACAACACTACATTGTGGCCACACGATCCCTATCTCAAATGAAACAGCCAACGCTGCTTTGTCATCTACAGGCAAGCTAGTTTTTTTTACAGGGTTTGTTAACAACAAAAAGTGCACATTAATTCGTGATTCCGGCGCAACTCTCTGTGGGGTCAAGAAAACATTAATAGACACTAAAGACTACACGAACAAACATGTGACTTGTCGCACATTCTCAGGTACGATAGAGAGATACCCCCTTGCTCTGGTCGAAATTCGAACACCGTTCATATCTGGTCAAGTGTTGTGCGCTATCCTTGACAATCCAGTCGCAGATATTATTCTTGGCAATTTACCCAACATACATCCATGCTCTGAAAAGGAAATCAGAGAGTGGGAGCAAAAACATGGTATCCACCACAAAAACAGCGACACTAAAGAGAAACACCATTCTTGCTTGTCTCATTCTGCCAAAATACCAAGGGAGACAACCACTGAGGTAATTCAAAAAGAATTCACCGAGGTGTACAATGCAGGGGAGGTCGAATCTATGAGCGATACGACCGAATTAAAACCTCAAATTGATGATGCTACCAAGCTACCAAGTATCAAGCCTGTAAATGTGCAACAAAACACACAACACACAAACGCAATAACACGACAGACAACCCATAAAACCAACACTGACCAACTACAGGAATCATTAGAAATAATAGCGCCAAACTCAACTAACATCAATTTTGGAAATGAACAGAAAAATGACCCTACACTTGCACCATACTTTAAGTTAGTAGGCCTTAAACCAAAATTAACAAAGAACGCATCGTGGACATTTAGGCTACAGAACAACATCTTAACTAGATTTTACACAACAAAGCAGACCACGATACAGCAAGTACTGTTACCACAAGCACATCGAAACAAAGTTCTAAAAATAGCCCATGACTCCCCTTTCGGAGGTCATATGACATACGAAATGACCAGGGCTATTGTCCTGACCCAGTTTTATTGGCCAAAGGTCGACCAACACATTAAAACCTTTTGTACATCTTGTGTTATATGTCAGAAAATGGTCAACAAGGGGAATAACCCTACTGCATTCTCTTTAAATAGAAACTTGAAATTATCCCATATAAATATGTTGAAACCATATTATGTTAGACAGGACAATGAGACAAATGAACTGACTCAACGAACTGATGACGGAGACGAAATGACAAGTTCCCAACGAAATGACACCTCGACAAACGAAGCATCGTTAACGACACACTCTTACGACGACGAAAACGACGAAGACATATGGACATTACCGACAATCTGTGATCTCGACAACGACAACAAATTTGACGACATATTGACAACGATTGATCTCAACGACGACGACAATGACATTGAAGACAATTTACAAACAGTAGCATCTGTGATAAATCAGACAGACGTGGACAACACTGAAATCCCTGTACCAATCATGACTGACGACGGAAGTATAAATGACATACATATCTCTGACACTTTGACACAACAACAGCGACAAGACATTTTGACTATCCTTGACGAGTATAAATCTATCTTTTCTAACAAACCTGGACGCACTGATAAAATAACACATTCAATTGTGCTGACAGATCTGAGACCGGTCAAATGTAGACCATATTCTATTCCTCTCCATTACAGATCTAATTTAAAGAAAGAAATTTTAGATTTAGAGAAAAATGGCATTATTCAAAAATCGATGTCTCAATATTCATCACCGATTGTTCTGGTGAAAAAAAAGGACCAGACAATTCGCTTGTGCATCGACTATAGAGTATTAAATACAAGAACAACAACGGATGCAGAGCCAATGAACAGCTGTGAAGATCTTATCTTAAATATGGCTCAATCATCCTTATTTTCCAAGACCGATTTAGCGAAAGGATATTGGCAAGTTCCACTACACCCTTCTTGTAGACATATAACAGCATTCGCAACACCTCTCGGCTTGTACGAATGGCTATATCTTCCGTTTGGGCTCAAGAACGCACCGGCCACATTTGTGAGACTAACAAGATTGTTATTACACGGAATGAAAGATGTAGTAGCCTATATTGATGATATATGCGTCCATTCTTCTGATATGACTTCTCACCTACTTACCCTCAAACAAGTCTTCAACCAAATCTCTCTTTTTGGACTTACTATCAAACCTTCCAAGGTTGAAATAGGTTATACACAAATAGACTTCCTTGGTCACAGAATTTCTGAAGGCAAATTGTTGACAGATGATAAAATTGTTTCTAAGATCCTTAATCTAGAAGTGCCTACCACCAAGAAACAGATCAGAAGTTTACTTGGCCTTATCAACTATTATTCTAAATTCATTCCACATTGGGCAGAATTAACCTCAGTCTTTTCTGATATGTTAACTAAAAATCATCCATCAAAAATTTGTAAAAGTACCAGCTTAGATGATGCAATGTGTAGATTGAAACATATTTTCTCTAATCCACCAGTCTTACGATTACCCAACATAAATTTACCTTTTATTTTGACCACAGATGCGAGCGCTATCGCAATAGGAGGATGCTTGATGCAGGAAGTGGATGGCATAAGACACCTAATTCTCTATGTGAGCCGCAAACTTAAGAAGGCTGAGACTCGGTATGCCACAGTTGAATTAGAGTGTTTGAGCCTAGTGTTTTGTATATTGAGGTTATCTAAGTTCCTCTTAGGGAGTCACTTTGTGGTCCTCACTGACAGTTCGCCATTATTGGTCCTTAACCAGGGGTCGCCTAAAAACCATCGGCTACAAAGATGGCGTCTTCTACTTCAAGATTTCGACTTCGAAATCCGCCATATCAGAGGCACCGACAACATTATGGCTGACCTTTTATCACGCCAATTAAATGCGCCAGTAGAATGACTCTGATCACATCGACCATTAGCCATACTATAAACTGTGATACTTTTAGTCGGTTGCATATTACAGTGAAACTCTACACCTGCTAGAGTACTCTCAGTGATTAGTTTAATTACGACACCCAAGAACATGATACGTTACTTTGAGAACTATACCATCAAGTGCCTAAGCGCTAGAACGATTCCAGCAAGAAACAGTAACTGTGTTTGTGTCAACCAATAAGATCAACCAGCGAACTAACTCCGAATTCTGTAAGAACTCGTTATATGGGACATTAAGAACATTCCATACTTGCTGTTACTACGTAACTTTACAAACAGCCGAAACAGAACGACATCGACTACAACACTCAAGAGACAGCCATACTAGCTTTACCATTCATGGCATAACACGCTAGCAACAGGAGGACAACGCGCACATCATCGTTGGATTTAATTAATTAATTAGTTTACGATTAAATATGTATTATATTTCCATTATTGATGTATATAAATTGTATTAACCTGTAATTTGTACATATTCGACATTAATGTTACAGGCGATACCATTCCTAGGCTAAAGAACCGTCCTATACAATTGTCTCTGTTTAAATTATAACCCATTTTTGAGTCATCGTACAAGAAGTACGTATTTTCTTAAAGGGCAAATATCGCCTAGCCCATTTTTTCTAAGGGCAATAATACTTACCTCATCTTTAATTATATATTTTAACCAAATACTATTTTTAATGAAAATTGAGTGAATGACTGTGTGAATGGATTAAATGAGAGAACGATACACTTGGCGGACAAATTGTACGCAAACCGTATTTATTTTAATTTGTCTGCGTCTTTCATGTAAATTGCATGACTTGTCGAATTTGTGAATACATGTGTAGTACTTAGTTGAATAGTGAGTTAATATACTTAGTTTAGCAGTTAGGATACATCTAAGCACCACTACTTGGAATGCCTGATCATGTATTGCACACAGTGCAGTAGTTCATGATTGAGGTTATCCCAACTCGTGACGCTTGGAAATACGCCACACATTCAGCACACACAGTACACAAACCTTAAAACTCAACACTATCAAGTTAAAATACAATCACTTTATTAGAAACATCAACTTATTAGTCAAGCACACTAACAAGCCAACAGGGACACTTGTAGTATGAGGGGGATAAAATAACAAGGTAACTACATATTTTGCATTAGATAACATACGAGAGTAAAAGTGTATTGAAATGCACACACAAATCAAGATTTGAAGGTGTACTTAATTAGCCAGGACTTCGGTCTTGTTAACTCTCTTAACAGAGGTTAATTGTCTGGGTACCAGTTGGGTACAATTGAGAAGGGCGGGTTGTAAATACAACTACTTAAACGTCACGTAACTTCTGTCTGATAAGCATTGTTAAGGACACAGGAGACAGAGTGATCTCTTTACCAAATCA
Source organism: Cepaea hortensis (assembly GCA_963921405.1). Classification (NCBI taxonomy): domain Eukaryota; kingdom Metazoa; phylum Mollusca; class Gastropoda; order Stylommatophora; family Helicidae; genus Cepaea; species Cepaea hortensis. Next base: position 47,783,995 of record OY992883.1, on the reverse strand, counting down.
GAGAAGTGGTGTATGGGAGAATACATGAGTTTTTATGCCAGTATATAGGTTACCAGGTTACTGTCCACCAATCTACAAACACCAACTTTATGTGATTCGGTGACAGAATTAGAATACATCTAATTACCCAATAACAAGCCATATTAGGGGGGAGGGGGGAATCTTGTCACCGCCTCACCGATAGATAGATTAGTTAGAGGGCTACAACTCCAGCCCAAGGGAGAGAACAGAGCCCGAGTAATCTAGAGCCTTCTAGAAGGACGGGTCAATGAGTCCAGGGTTCCGTGGACACTGATGTGGCCCGCCTATTGCGGGGTCCACGAGGAACTCGGACAGAGTTACCACCCGTGTCGGAATGGGACACGTGTGGACGGGCAGAGGACAGACGGACTTGAGAGAGGCAACAGGGCCTGCCTTTGAGGGACTCTATAGATATCAATAGATATATAGACATAGGCTAGATAGTTTGCTAGATTGTTGAATGATACTTATGTGTTTGATGTTCACTATTTGTGATATGTAATATAGCGCGGGTCTGTTTACCCACTGCGCCAACGCATACTGTATATGTTAATACAATAAATATTCGATCTCATAACGAACAGATTTATTGTTGCCTGTATGAACCCAAGTTTGGTTACCTAAATACGAGCAAGACTATGACATACCTATGAAGTCGGAGTGGGTTCGCCTGATCTCGAGGGACACTGTTAATAGGAAAAGCTAATCCACACGCAAAATTAATTCCAGAACTACTAGAAGAAGTGTTTATGGACTAGGCTTGAGTTCAAAGCGAGCGAGCGCAAACAACAACAACAACAACAACAACATCAACAACAACAAGAACAACAACAACAACAACAACAATTGCCAGTATCCTTCCAGTCCCTGATGCCCTAATGCCTGTAATCGTGCTTGTGTATACATTAAATAGCACAGGCGATATTATAGAACCCTTTGGTAATTCCGGAGTAATAATACACGCCTCCACCGGTTATGAATCTAGGCGGAGAGCAACCCCATGATAGTGCAGGGTGGCTGCTATTCAATTCTCTACCCAGAGACTAACACCCATTTGCATATGAGTGTGAATTAACAGATAATATCTGACCAGTGCTGCTGCCACTGTATCCTGTCTTTTCTGGAACCAATAATAAGCATCAAAAGCAAATGTGGCTGCGTTTGACCATGTTTCTTTCCATGGCTGGCAACTCCCCAGTCCTCTTGGCTTTTCCCTTTCCAAGAATGTATGCAGCTTGACTAGAACAGCCTTGTCTAATATATTTGAGAATTGTATTTTTCGAGTTGATAATCATGTAGCCATTAATTCTTGAATGGTCCTTGCCTGGCTTAGGTAGTGGAGTTAAATAGCTGTGAACCCGCTCATAGGACACTGGTGCTGTGCTAATGCTCAGATTAACACAAGCAGACATCTCCTCCAAATCCCTATAACTCATACTATTCATATGGGAGAACCTGGCTCCGTCAGGTCCTGGCGCAAGGTACTTTTACTGTTGTCAATACGTTGTTTTACGTCTTCTACTTGCACACCATCCTCATAGCTGTTGCCCATGATGAAAACTGCCAGCTTCCCTCTATCATCCTCCCTGCTGTCTCCATCATTGTGTTATCTCTGTGCTATAAACCTTTCTATGAATGTTTCTTATTTCTTCTCGTCCGTTGTCATGGGCTGTTGTCACCTATATACTGCTGGCCTTTTGGTAGACTAGTCTTTTCTAGGCATTCTTCTGCAGTGTGTAGTTTCCAGAAGGCACCGAAAGTCTGATCACTTCCCAGCTCACTCACGCAATTTTCCCGTTTAGCTTTTGCTGTCTCTGCTGCACGGAGCAGGAACACCTCAACTTTACACTCATTTTTTCACCCTCTCCGCCATCTCCAGTTCCTTTTGTTCCTGCTTTGTTGTCTTTCATAATTTCTGTAGCTGCTTAGTTAAATATAAAGAGGTTGAACATATAAAGACGCAGGAGCATATAAAGGGACTGGAGTATATACATAAACACATCTTCATTACGCTTTTTATCTGTCCAAGATGTTCACATCATTCTTCTGTAAACACACATCTCTACGGCTTCCACATAAATCCTCATTAGTTTGTTAATTGTCTATGATTCACTTCTGTTCAACAGAATTGGCTCGGTATAGTACTTTATGGCTCATTTTTGCTCTCATCACAGCCTACCGAAAAGACTTGGTTCTTTGCCACTGCATTTGCTTCCTGAATTTGTATTCCCAGGACGTCTATTATGTGTTTCTGCCTTCTTGTTAGTTGGTCCCTGCCTCGTTTTTCACAAATCACACCTCCATTACTTTACCTTGTAAAGTGACATGTTGTGACATGTTGAGTAAAGGTGAGTGAAGAGCTGACACCATAGCACTCTGGATATTCCCATACATGCTCCGCCCTCATCTTCAATAGTCAGCGAAGAGTCTCAGTACTAATAGTACTAGTTGTTATCTAATTGATCAGTCCGTCTGACCTTTTTTGGGGAGAAGAGGAGGGGAGATTTACTGATTGTCGGTCAGATCTTCTGGTCACTCCCTGCCGATCCATTCTCTTCGGGTTATGATGATTTATGTGTGACGTGTGGTGTTATGATGATGTGTGCCGTGTGGTAGTATGATGAAGTGTGACGTGTGGTGTTATGGTGATGTGTGACATGTGGTGTTATGATGATGTGTGACGTGTGGTGTTATGATGATGTGTGACGTGTGGTGTTATGATGATGTGTGACGTGTGGTGTTGTGATGATGTGTGACATGTGGTATTATGTTGATGTGTGACATGTGGTGGTATGATGGTGTGTGACGTGTGGTGCTATGATGCTGTGTGACATGTGGTGTTATGGTGATGTGTGACATGTGGTGTTATGGTGATGTGTGACGTGTGGTGTTATGATGATGTGTGACGTGTGGTGTTATGATGATGTGTGACGTGTGGTGTTGTGATGATGTGTGACATGTGGTATTATGATGATGTGTGACATGTGGTGGTATGATGATGTGTGACATGTGGTGGTATGATGATGTGTGACATGTGGTATTATGATGATGATGTGTGACATGTGGTGTTATGATGATGTGTGACATGTGGTGGTATGATGATGTGTGACATGTGGTATTATGATGATGATGTTTGACATGTGGTGTTATGATGAAGTGTGACATGTGGTGTTATGGTGATGTGTGACATGTGGTGTTATGATGATGTGTGCCGTGTGGTAGTATGATGAAGTGTGACATGTGGTGTTATGGTGATGTGTGACATGTGGTGTTATGGTGATGTGTGACATGTGGTGTTATGATGATGTGTGACATGTGGTGTGGCTAAATCATTTCAGTTTCCCAAACCACTGTTTAGAAGCCAGTTTTCTTGTTATTGTGTGATGTTCTAATCGTGCAAAATGTCAGTACGTCTGTTTTTTAGCTTCTTGATCCACTATGTTCTAAGAAAATAAATTGATGTAATATTTAACTCATTCAATGCCAAACAAAAAGTAGGTTTAGACCAAACATCGTCTACAATCAAATAAACAAATATTATATTGTAAATTTCCGTTTGCTAAGCATTGAAATTGCTGAAGATACATGAAACAAAACAAATAACACGATCCTAGTATGGCGATATATCGTCCTTCTGTCAACATAATATGTCACATTTGGCGATATATTATCTTCGATACTGAATCAGTTAAGTTCAGAAGTCATGTTTCTCTGCTTGAGTGTTTAACATAGTCCACGGTTCACATTCGCGTGTTGTCGCAGGAAAGATGCATGATGCGTAAATGTTTACTTTTATTTATTTGCTGGTCTCACCCCGTGTGAGAACATATCTTGGCAGCTAAGACAGTCGTGGTGCCAGTGAATACATCACCCACCCAGTACAGTGTAGGCAATAAAGTATGGGCATAGCACGAGTACACTCACCAGTGTACCCTTCAAACAAAGAGTATACCCAAGAATATTTTTTTTTTCGCATATCCTTTACAGTACATTGCAGTCAACACCAGCATTTATTTCAACTGCTATTGATGTCTTGGCAAGTTTTACGTTCAGCAGTTTTCCATTGTTTCTGAACGACCGACTCACATACCTCCGTAAATAACCAGCGCGACGCGATCCGCTGCCATATCTCGCGCAGCTGTGTTTGTACGTGAGTATACGGGATTAATAACAGCGTCTTTAATCCCTTCGCCAGGGGACCGACATCCAAGAATATACCCTCGAATATTCAAAGAGTATACCGAAACGTATACCCTCGATTATCCAGAGCATACCGAAAATATACCCTCGAATGTAACATAGAATATACCCTCTAGTATAGCCTCTAATATATTCTGGAGCATACACTCCAATATGCCCTTGAATATACTTTCGGCATAACCCCGAGTATACACTGAAGTGTACCATCGAATGTAGCCTCGAATACACCCTGGAATATACCTCAAATATGCCTCGAGTTAGTTAAAATTAGTTGCATATCCTTTACAGAATGTTGCAGTCAACACCAGCATCTTTTGCTGTTGTGATCTCTTGACAAGTTCACGTTTGCTATTGCTTTCTGAACGAACGACACCCATACCGTTTTGTAAAAAACACGGTATTCTGCCAAATCGCGCACAGCTGTGTTTCGAATGCGGGGATGCGGTATCACGAATTACGTCCGTAACTCCATCGCCACGGAGCGGGCACACCTCGAGTAAACCAGTGAATATACCTTAAAGTATAGCCGTGATAATACCCTCAAGGATAGCCCTCATACCATGACTTGGTTGACCAATGAATATACTTCAAGTATAGCCGTGATAATACCCTCAAGGATAGTCCTCATACCATGACTTGGTTGACCAATGAATATACCTGCAAGTATAGCCGTGATAATACCCTCAAGGATAGCCCTCATACCATGACTTGGTTGACCACTGAATATACCTGCAAGTATAGCCGTGATAATACCCTCAACGATAGCCCTCATTCCATGACTTGGTTGACCACTGAGTATACCTGCAAGTATAGCCGTGATAATACCCTCAAGGATAGCCCTCATACCATGACTTGGTTGACCACTAAATATACCCGCAAGAATAGCCGTGATAATACCTTCAACGATAGCCCTCATACCATGACTTGGTTGACCACTGAGTATACCTGCAAGTATAGCCGTGATAATACCCTCAAGGATATAGTCCTCATACCATGACTTGGTTTACCACTGAGTATACCTGCAGGTATAGCCGTGATAATACCCTCAAGGATAGCCCTCATACCATGACTTGGTTGACCACTAAATATACCTGCAAGTATAGCCTTGATAATACCCTCAAGGATAGCCCTCATACCATGACTTGGTTGACCACTGAGTATACCTTCAAGTATAGCCGTGATAATACCCTCAACGATAGCCCTCATACCATGACTTGGTTGACCACTGAATATACTTCAAGTATAGCCTTGATAATACCCTCAAGGATAGTCCTCATACCATGACTTGGTTGACCACTGAATATACTTCAAGTATAGCCTTGATAATACCCTCAAGGATAGTCCTCATACCATGACTTGGTTGACCACTGAATATACCTGCAAGTATAGCCGCGATAATACCCTCAAGGATAGCCCTCATACCATGACTTGGTTGACCACTGAGTATACCTGCAAGTATAGCCGCGATAATACCCTCAAGGATAGCCCTCATACCATGACTTGGTTGACCACTGAATATACCTGCAAGTATAGCCATGATAATACCCTCAACGATAGCCCTCATACCATGACTTGGTTGACCACTGAGTATACCTACAAGTATAGCCGTGATAATACCCTCAAGGATAGCCCTCATACCATGACGTGGTTGACCACTAAATATCCCCGCAAGAATAGCCGTGATAATACCTTCAACGATAGCCCTCATACCATGACTTGGTTGACCACTGAGTATACCTAAAAGTATAGCCGTGATAATACCCTCAAGGATATAGTCCTCATACCATGACTTGGTTTACCACTGAGTATACCTGCAAGTATAGCCGTGATAATACCCTCAAGGATAGCCCTCATACCATGACTTGGTTGACCACTAAATATACCTGCAAGTATAGCCTTGATAATACCCTCAAGGATAGCCCTCATACCATGACTTGGTTGACCACTGAGTATACCTTCAATTATAGCCGTGATAATACCCTCAACGATAGCCCTCATACCATGACTTGGTTGACCACTGAATATACTTCAAGTATAGCCTTGATAATACCCTCAAGGATAGTCCTCATACCATGACTTGGTTGACCACTGAATATACTTCAAGTATAGCCTTGATAATACCCTCAAGGATAGTCCTCATACCATGACATGGTTGACCACTGAGTATACCTTCAAGTATAGCCGTGATAATACCCTCAAGGATAGCCCTCATACAATGACTTGGTTGACCACTGAATATATCTGCAAGTATAGCCGTGATAATACCCTCAAGGATAGCCCTCATACCATGACTTGGTTGACCACTGAATATATCTGCAAGTATAGCCTTGATAATACCCTCAACGATAGCCCTCATACCATGACTTGTTTGACCACTGAATATACATTCAAGTATAGCCTTGATAATACCCGCAACGATAGCCCTCATACCATGACGTGGTTGACAACTGAGTATACCTTCAAGTATAGCCGTGATAATACCCTCAACGATAGCCCTCATACCATGACTTGGTTGACCACTGAATATACCTGCAAGTATAGCCGTGATAATACCCTCAAGGATAGCCCTCATAGCATGACTTGGTTGACCACTGAATATACCTGCAAGTATAGCCGTGATAATACCCTCAAGGATAGCCCTCATACCATGACTTGGTTGACCACTGAATATACCTGCAAGTATAGCCTTGATAATACCCTCAAGGATAGCCCTCATACCATGACATGGTTGACCACTGAGTATACCTTCAAGTATAGCCGTGATAATACCCTCAAGGATAGCCCTCATACCATGACTTGGTTGACCACTGAATATATCTGCAAGTATAGCCGTGATAATACCCTCAAGGATAGCCCTCATACCATGACTTGGTTGACCACTGAATATATCTGCAAGTATAGCCTTGATAATACCCTCAACGATAGCCCTCATACCATGACTTGTTTGACCACTGAATATACATTCAAGTATAGCCTTGATAATACCCGCAACGATAGCCCTCATACCATGACTTGGTTGACAACTGAGTATACCTTCAAGTATAGCCGTGATAATACCCTCAACGATAGCCCTCATACCATGACTTGGTTGACCACTGAGTATACCGTCAAGTATAGCCGTGATAATACCCTCAAGGATAGCCCTCATACCATGACTTGGTTGACCACTGAATATACCTGCAAGTATAGCCTTGACAATACCCTCAACGATAGCCCTCATACCATGATTTGGTTGACCACTGAATATATCTGCAAGTATAGCTGTGATAATACCCTAAAGGATAGCGCTCATACCATGACTTGGTTGACCACTGAATATACCTGCAAGTATAGCCGTGATAATACCCTCAACGATAGCCCTCATACCATGACTTGGTTGACCATTGAATATATCTGCATGTATAGATGTGATAATACCCTAAAGGATAGCCCTCATACCATGACTTGGTTGACCACTGAGTATACCTTCAAGTATAGCCGTGATAATACCCTCAACGATAGCCCTCATACCATGACTTGGTTGACCACTGAGTATACCTGCATGTATAGCCGTGATAATACCCTCAAGGATAGCCCTCATACCATGAATTTGTTGAACACGGAGTATACCTGCACGTATAGCCGTGATAATACCCTCAAGGATAGCCCTCATACCATGACTTGGTTGACCACTGAGTATACCTGCAAGTATAGCCGTCATAATACCCTCAACGATAGCCCTCATACCATGACTTGGTTGACCACTGAATATACCTGCAAGTATAGCCGTGATAATACCCTCAACGATAGCCCTCATACCATGACTTGGTTGACCACTGAATATACCTTGAAGTATAGCCTTGATAATACCCTCAAGGATAGCCCTCATACCATGACTTGGTTGACCACTGAGTATACCTTCAAGTATAGCTGTGATAATACCCTCAAGGCTAGCCCTCATACCATGACTTGTTTGACCACTGAATATACCTTGAAGTATAGCCTTGATAATACCCTCAACGATAGCCCTCATACCATGACTTGGTTGACCACTGAATATACCTGCAACTATAGCCGTGATAATACCCTCAAGGATATCGCCCTCATACCATGACTTGGTTGACCACTGAATATACCTGCAAGTATAGCCTTGACAATACCCTCAAGGATATAGCCCTCATACCATGACTTGGTTGACCACTGAATATACCTGCAAGTATAGCTTTGACAATACCCTCAAGGATAGCCCTCATACCATGACTTGGTTGACCATTGAGTATACCTTGAAGTATAGCCTTGATAATACCCTCAAGGATAGCCTTCATACCATGACTTGGTTGACCACTGAGTATACCTTGAAGTATAGCCTTGACAATACCCTCAAGGATATAGCCCTCATACCATGACTTGGTTGACCACTGAATATACCTGCAAGTATAGCTTTGACAATACCCTCAAGGATAGCCCTCATACCATGACTTGGTTGACCATTGAGTATACCTTGAAGTATAGCCTTGATAATACCCTCAAGGATAGCCTTCATACCATGACTTGGTTGACCACTGAGTATACCTTGAAGTATAGCCTTGACAATACCCTCAAGGATAGCCCTCATACCATGACTTGGTTGACCACTGAATATACCTGCAACTATAGCCGTGATAATACCCTCAAGGATAGCCCTCATACCATGACGTGGTTGACCACTGAATATACCTGCAAGTATAGCCGTGATAATACCCTCAAGGATAGCCCTCATACCATGACTTGGTTGACCACTGAATATACCTGCAAGTATAGCCGTGATAATACCCTCAAGGATAGCCCTCATACCATGACTTGGTTGACCACTGAATATACCTGCAAGTATAGCCGTGATAATACCCTCAACGATAGCCCTCATACCATGACTTGATTGACCACTGAATATACCTGCAAATATAGCCGTGATAATACCCTCAAGGATAGCCCTCATACCATGACTTGGTTGACCACTGAATATACCTGCAAGTATAGCCGTGATAATACCCTCAAGGATAGCCCTCATACCATGACTTGGTCGACCACTGAATATACCTGCAAGTATAGCCGTGATAATACCCTCAACGATAGCCCTCATACCACGACTTGGTTGACCACTGAATATACCTGCAAGTATAGCCGTGATAATACCCTCAAGGATAGCCCTCATACCATGACTTGGTTGACCACTGAATATACTTGCAAGTATAGCCGTGATAATACCCTCAAGGATAGCCCTCATACCATGACTTGGTTGACCACTGAGTATACCTTCAAGCATAGCCTTGATAATACTCTCAAGGATAGCCCTCATACCATGACTTGGTTGACCAGTGAGTACCTATTTCTTACATACTGCTGTAGGACTTCAACGTTAGGTTTTCTCATAAACTAGGTCATGGCATAATCAAGCCAGAAATCTTGCTCATCTCTCCATTGCCTTTCTTCCCAAGAAGAATCTTTAAAATTTTACAAATCTCTTTACACATCTGGTTCCGAGTGCAGGTTGGTGTTCTGCTGATGCTGAAAATTGAGCTAGCGTGCATTTTTATTTTTTCAGGGGAAATACGTTGCGAGTAAATTAATTAAAATTTAAACTTGTCTAGAGAAACACGAACATCGGTGTAGCTGTCAGCAACAATGTATAATTCTCATGCAATGTATTTTATGTAAATTAAAGAAGTACTGAACAATGAGAAGGCCAGAGTTCCCCGTATTAAATTTACTGGTTTGTAAAGTTATATAGGCGAATATGAAGATTATTCTATATGGTGGAGATGTTCCTGAGACGAATGTTACCAATACCGTGGATTGACAGTGTAGCTAACAATGATTGCTTAGTAAAAGCTAATGTAAGTAGAACATTATATGGAACTATAAGAAAGATTCAAACAGGGTTCTTGAGCATATAATGAGAAGAGAACATTAGAAAATACAGTTGCCACGGAAAAGATCAGAAGGAGAAGAGGCAGAGGTACACCGAGAGAAAGGATGCTGGATTAACTCAGACGGTGACATGGAGGGGTATCATCGACAGAATTAATCCAGAACACACAGGGCGGAGACGTTTGCAGAGACATGAACGACAACGCAGTAAGCATAGCGAGTCTCTGAGTCTCTGTGGCGAAGTGGTCAAGCCGTTTGACTCGGGCTCCGAAGGTTGTGGGTTCGATTCCGGGCCGCGTCCTTCGGTTCACGATTAAAATTTTTCAGACTCCTGTGGGTCGTCGCTAGAGCTACGGAGTTCGTGCGGAAAGAGACCGAGCCATATGGGATAAAACCCGGTGCAATGAAGTCGACCCTGTCGACTTTTAAGCGACTTATTTTTAGTAAGCATAGCGAATAATCATAACCATATCAAAAGAAGTAAACAAACAAAGAGGTATTACAAAACGTGAGACGAAAGAAAACATTACTGAAATAAATCAAGACACGACAATTAAGGTACTTCGCTCATGTAAGTTGACACAGCTCCTTATTAAAGGTTGTGGTGCAGAGAGTGGTGAATGGTGGACTGGAATCGTACAAGAGGAAGATTAAATTAATGGTCGATGGCTGAGATCAAGAAATGGGTAGGCAGAAGCTTGTATGAATGCACCATAACGATGTATGGCTGAGAGTTTTGGAGACTGATCACAGTTGACCTTGGATGCGGAGATGGCACTTGCTTGATTGGTAAATGAAAACAAGATACGGCTCACTTTGTGTTTTTATAGTGACCATGATGATAAATATAGTATGTGTCAGGCCAGGACAGTTTGCGCAAGTCAATAACAGTGTACATGGTGTTCGGCTGAGATTTCGGTGGTACAATGCCCTTGTTATAATTGGCTGCCTTGTTGTGGTTGTTAGCAAGAATATGGCATTGGTGGAAGTCTAATGACAATGAAATAACTACAATTTGCTGAAGAAACATGTCCAACTTACGTCGAATCCAAGGCAGTCTCATCTAATTATATCGCAATTAGACGTAGACAATCAACATTTTTGTGTGTGTGTGGGCACGTTATGAGAAGAAGTAAACTTGAAAACTTGGTGACAACTGGCAAGACTCAGGGGTAAAAAAAGAAGGGAAATGCAGAGAAGTAAATATCTGGATGGCTTGACCACATGGCATACTTGAGACAAGTACACAGAACTGATCCACAACTCTGGTGATCGTGTAAGATGGCGAAACATGACCGCCCACGCTTATCGGCATTGCACATGATGAAGATGAATATGGCTCACCTCAGATGAGGTGCCAGTCTTGCATACTGGTCTAGCACATGTCCCTCGTTTCTGGGTTATGCAAGATTTACACCATCCGCCAAGGATGTGTACATCGGTACGGTCGGGAGAAAATCCTCCACGCTAGTTTCGAGACGATAAATGCGCGATTGTTCCGAGCTTAAACGACCGGAATGCAAATGTATTTCTTCTCATAACGTGCCAAAAATTTTGACTATCTACGTCTAACTTCTCCAATACATTTAATATTTTCATTTGCTTCTTGTAGGATTTGCTCATTAGTTTGCATCTTTCTGCCCATGTTATTCTTTGCATTTTCCTCAGAAACCACATTTACACTGAAAGTAAATTATTTTCAACTTGTCTGCTCATCTGCATATAAAAGTGAAAGTTCAATGTAGTACTTCAACGCCTGTTTTCTCGTTGTAATTGACATCTTTGTATTGGTCAGTATTTGTTTCTGTCTTGCAAAAGGCTACCTTTGCCATAGCGATTCTTGCTCTAATCTCTTCAAAGCACCTCCTATCGGATGTTAAGACTGTTCCGAGATAGTTGTACCGATTCGCGAACGCAAATACATCTGACTTAAGAGTTAACACAACCCCCCCCCCTCCCCAGGTGATTCACAACAAGTCATTTGCTAATAGAAGTACAAACATGCTACTTGCCGTGAGCATCGCACAAAGCACGAACTCCGTAGCTCCAACTAGCAATAACCCATGGAGTGCCAGTTGCATTCGTGCGCTGAACGAGGGAGTTCGATCCGCAAACAGAAGCAGCAGACGACATGCACTTAGTTAAAACACACACAGACACAGCGTGAACTCTGGGAAAACCATGCTTGTAATTGCCAGAACTAATCATTATGCAACACCAGTTTTAATCAAGTAATTTACGATTAGTTACATAAGACTTCATGTGTCGGTTCTCAATTTGTTGACGTTTTGCACTCAATGTCTAGACATTCACATTTCAAAACATTGGAATTAATGTGAAAATAAACGCATTACGTTTTTCATCAAATATGGAAGAATTATGGTTGGAATTCGTGTAAACAAGATTGTTAATGTTTTCAGAATAAATTGTTTCTCTCTCGCGCGCGTTCTCTCTCTCTCTCTCTCTCTCTCTCTCTCTCTCTCTCTCCCTCCCCCTCTCTCTCTCCCTCTCTCTCTCTCTCTCTCTCTCTCTCTCTCTCTCTCTCTCTCTCGCCCTCTCACTTAAGCATACTCACTCCTATTTCTCGTTTTCTCTTCATTGCTCTGTCGTATACATAACCTAAAACAGCAAACTGTGAAACGCCACACGTAAACAGGACTCATCTCTAAAGACAAAACGCTTTAAAAGCCAGCTGTCGAAAGGTTCAGCTAATGTTTAACTTATTGAAGGCTAATTATCATTTTACGTGAATTATCCCCATTACAACTCATTCAAAATTGAACCTTAACGTATTTCTATGGAAACACAAGAAGTTCTAAAACTTTGAGGAAGCTATTAGTGCATCAGAGAAACACGAGACATGCAGCATTAAAATTAAAGCCGACTGATAGGGATCTTATGAACAGACAGACAGACAGACAGACAGACAGACCAGACAGACAGACAGACCAGACATACCAGACAGACCAGACAGACCGACGGACCGACGGACCCACCGCCCGCCCGCCCGCCCGCCAGCCAGATAGATAAATACATAGATAAGTAGGTAGGTAGGTATGCAGATAGATAGATAGATAGATAGATAGATAGATAGATAGATAGATAGATAGATAGATAGATAGATAGATAGATAGATAGATAGATAGATAGTTAGATAGATGGGTGGGTGGGTGGATGGATGGATGGATGGATGGATGGATGGATAGGTAGGTAGGTAGGTAGATAGATAGATAGATAGATAGATAGATAGATAGATAGATAGATAGATAGATAGATAGATAGATAGATAGATAGATAGATAGATAGATAGATAGATAGATAGATAGATAGATAGATAGATAGATAGAACGAACGAACGAACAACGAACAGACTTTATTTTCAAAGGGTAACAAATTGGGCACGCAGGCCCGTCTTACATTCGGCCCTTCCAATCATTCATCTTTCTTTCATCAACAGTGCATAGGAAAAAAACATTGTCACATGAATTTTGTAAACATAAACAATGCATATTACTATGTTATGAGACACATCCACCACCCACCCACACATCCCCCATTCACTCCAACTTTCCCACCCAACCACACACATATACAATACATTCCCCCACCCATCCACCACATCCCTACACCTACACATCTCCCCACCCACACACACCTCTCACCCACCACACATCCCATCCACCCACACCTCAAGCACACATACATTCAATAACCCACACATCCCCCACCTACACACATCTCCCCACCCACTCACATATCCTCTACCCGCCCCATTTCCCACCAACAATCACTCACCCAATATCCTCCACCCACACACCTCCAACCACCCAACCAAACACACATTCCTCAGCCACACACATGTCTCCCAGTCAACTAACATATTCCGCACCTACCCACACACAAATTCCGCACTCACCCACATAATCTCCCATCTCCCCCAGCCCACTCACAGATCCCGAGCCCGCACCTACAAACAACCCCCACCATCTCCTAACCTGCACACACTCACCCACCCACATATCCTCTACCCACCCACCCACTATCATAGATAGATAGATAGATAGATAGATAGATAGATAGATAGATAGATAGATAGATAGATAGATAGATAGATAGATAGATAGATAGATAGACAGACAGATAGATAGTTAGATAGGTAGATAGATAGATAGATAGATAGATAGATAGATAGATAGATAGATAGATAGATAGATAGATAGATAGGTAAATAGATAGATAGATAGATAGATAGATAGATAGATAGATAGATAGATAGATAGATAGATAGATAGATAGATAGATAGATAGATAGATAGATAGATAGATAGATAGATAGATAGATAGATAGATAGATAGATAGATATGAAGTTAGGTAGGTAGGTAGGTAGGTAGGTAGGAAGTAAGGTAGCTAGGTAGGTAAGTAGGTAGAACGAACGAAGGAACGAACGAACGAAGAAACGAACGAAAATCTTTATTTTCAAAGGGTTAAGAATTGGGCACGCAGGCCCGTCTGACATTCTGCCCTTCTTCTCTATTTCCTCTCATACATTCTTTCATTCAATATCAAACAAAAGAACAATAAGCATTAAAACGCATGAAAAATAATCAATAATACATGACTCGTTGAGGCAATGTTTAACATGGGCATCATAAATACCCAAGGTGGGTGTAACGTGCCACACATATGGGAATGTTTTTTTCTGGCTAGTTGTCGTTCGAGATAATTTACCATTATTATTGTCTTTGTTGCTGTTTTTTTAAGGGGGCGTGTAGTCTGTCCTGAGGTAGTGTTCAAACAGGTTGCGACTGTATGTATAATGATTGGTGGTGTCTTTGATTTCTTGTGGAAGATTATTCCACAACTGAGTGGCAGAGTATGCTAAGCTTGTTTTATATAAGTCTATCCTAGGTTTAGGGACATGAAGTATATTTAGTCGTTCGCTATGTCTTGCGTTATATTTAAACAATGGCTAAAGGTAGCTTGGGGCATTTTGAAATAGGATTGTGTGAGTTAGTTTAGCCTTATTAAAAAGTAGGCGTTTGTGGAGTGGCAGTAACTGAAGGCGTTCATGTAGGTTAGAATTGTCTGTAAACTTACCACCATTTATTAGACGCACTGCCCTTTTCTGGAGTGAATAAAGGCGTTATGTTATTGATTTGGAGCATCCATCCCAGATTGTGGAGCAATTATCAATATGTGTTTGTATGTGGGAATAATAGAATATCTTTCTTGTTTCTTCGTCGAGGAAGTTTTTAATTTTGGCAAGTTGGTATACTTTTTTGGCTATTGTTTAACTAGAGCATGAACATGGGAATTAAAGGATAGATTTTAATCTATGATAAGACCCAGTGCCTTATGCTCTTTACACTTTCTATAGGTGTGCTACCAATGTGCAGCTGAAGAGTTCTCTGCGAGTTTAGAGTGTGAAGTCTTTGCCTAGTGCCTATTAACATAGATTTTGTTTTAGAAATGTTAATTTGCATGCGGTTTGCATGACTCAAGTTAACTACACTATTTATTTCCTGTTGCAAGGATAATTTTAGCACATTACGATCAATAGCGTTTGTATATACTGCGCAGTCGTCTGTAAATAGACCGCAGGACGATGACAGATATAATGCAAGATCATTTATATGAATTGCAAATAACAGAGGGCCAAGTATAGATCCCTGAGGTACTCCAGTATTAATGGGTATGGCTTGGGATAGAGATTTATTGTGTAATACTACTTGTCTTCTGTTTAATAAAAATGAGTTTATTAATGTCACTATATTAAAGCTTACTTTCATTGTTTCTAGTTTTTTAATTAGGATAGTATGATCTATCATATTGGATGCTTTTTTAAAGTATATAATCATCGTTCCACATAGAGTATTGTTGTTATTATTTTGATGCCAGTTTTCTATCATGTTTGTTAGGGCCGTATGGCAGGAATATTTTGGCCGAAATCCTGACTGACTGTCAGCTATTAGTTTGTGGCGAACTAAGTGCTCTAGTGTTGTTTTGTGGATATGCTTTTCTAGCGGTTTGGATAAGGAGGATAATATGGAAATTGGCCTATAATTACTCATGATACAATCGTCTAATGAACTAGCTTTTAAATGAGGATACACTTTAGCGATTTTAAAGGCTGATGGGAAGTGACCTTTGGTGAGACATTGATTGTTTATAAAAGTTAGTGACTCGCAGATCGCCGGTGCAGCATAGCGAAGGATCCGATTACTGATTCCATCTAGTCCTGATGAAATATTGTGTTTTAGGTTACTGAGATGAGTAAATACTTCAGGGGTCGTCATTACCGGTGTGTTTGTGGGAATGTCTCCATAGCATTTGCTCTCACAGAATGATGATAATAAAGATATGTCATGAGGCACATCTGGTATTGCAACCTTCAGTTGGTTTATGTCAGACTGAAAGAAACTACTGAACTGATCACATGTAACCTGATATGATGATAATGATTGTGATTATTTGTGTTTGTTTGTCAAGGTATTAATTGCTTTCCAAATATCTTTAGTGTTGGTTTTATCTATTATTAAGTTCTTAAAATAGTTTTACTTTTCCTTTCGAATAACATATTGAACTTTGATTCTCAGACTACGGTACATAGTTAGATCTCTATTTTTATGTGCCCTGTTCCGGTCTCTCATAAGTTCAACTACCTCCTGAGTGATCCACGGGGGCTTAGTGTGATGTTTAACACGAACTTCCTTAAATGGAACATGCTTATCAAATACACTTACAAAGGTCTTCAGCCAGTGGTCCAGAGCATCATCTGGGTCAGGAAGCTGGTAAACATAGTCCAGAGATGAGTTGAGCAAGTCTTGTAAAAAGGCATCTTGACTGAAATTTTTATAATTTCTATATTTTATACTTATATGTTTGTGTTTCGGAGTTTTGGTACCTCTTTTCGACCACGTGCAATATACTGGGTAGTGATCGCTCATTGCATTAATAGGTACAGTACATTCTGTGATGTTGTCAGCACAAGTAGTATAGATATGATCTTTAAGTGTTGCAGATGATTTTGTTATTCTAGTGGCTTGTTTGACTGTTGGAAGTTATATGATTATATTATGTTTTCCCATGTTTTGTTTGATTTGTTAGTGTCTACGTTGAAGTCGACTAGCAGTATTATTTCTCTAGCATTACTAAAGACTACATCCATCATAGTGGTGAATTTTTCATACCAGATATTTCCTGCACTGGGGTTTTGATAAAGATATCCAACTACTAGGGGTATGCGATTTTGAAGCTTAACCTCAAGCCATACACACTCAATCTCACAGATTTCAAAATCTAGCCTACGGTGAGCGTTAAGCGAGTTAGAAAAATAAACTGCAATACCCGTCTTTTGTTTCTGATAGGGATCTCTTCTAATGGGTTTAACGCCTCTGATAGCGATGTCATCATCTGAGATATTGCTATTTAATCGACTTTCGCTAACGCCGAACATGTGACAATTTTTATTAACTATAAGTGATAGTTCAGACAGCTTCCCTAATAGATGGCAGATATTTAAATGCCCGATTCTGAGCCCATTATTACTGAGCCAGTGTTCGTACTTATTAGATATTTTAACAATGCGTAATCATGAATTTTTTTAAACACGAAATGAATACAACTTACGTCCCTTATAACAATACACACTCTAAAGTGCAGAGAAACAGTAATATCTCTATCAATATACACGCACACGCACAAAATACGTATAAAGATCAGTAAGGATGATCAGTGAAGACCCCCTCACTCACAGTATAAACGCTATGAAAAGTATTATAAAAGATATCCAACTAAGTGTCAATCTCTGTGACTTCAGTACGAGTCAATGTTTATAGTAACGTACAATCTAATACGTTGATATATAAAACAATAACCAAGTATGCACATAAACATTCTAAGAGAGGCTCTTTCTTGTACCGAGATCCGGTGTTGCTTTGTGCTGAATTGCTAGTAAATACCAGGCTGTGTTGGTCCTTGGTACAGCGACATCATAAGTGCCTGACGAAGTGAAGCTTGGCTAAAATGTGTGAGGTATAACGACTCCTGGTTAC
>OY992883.1:47608333-47760833 GCA_963921405.1 Cepaea hortensis | reverse complement strand
GGCTGGATGTGACATTATATGTGATGCTGCTAACTTTGCTGCAAGATCTACTCACGCTGCAAACAAGGTATATAATTACACTATATAACACACTTGTATATACATTCTTGTATCACGGCAAACAGTGACTCGTTCTATTTTGGCGCAAGGAAAATTGGCCAAACTGCAGTTTCAAAAATTGTTTCAAAATATGGCACAAGATCCAGAATGTGAAATTTCGGAAATAGTTGACTTTTGGTCTGCAAGACAAACATATCTTTTGCCATATGGGGGAATTTATTGCATGTGGGCTAGATCAAAATTGGGAATGGATTACTTTTCCTCTGTCTCTTATAAACATTGATAGTAATCAATCCCATACTGTACAATTTACGCACAGTTTTTTTGCACGTGAATTTCTTGCCGAATCTACCACATTCTCCAGACCATTGTTTGTGTGTGCTGATAATGCAGGAAGCATGACGGCAGCATTTAATGGACGGTTTGATACCGATACAGAAATGCACCGATCTGGTTGTACTGAGCACAGGTTATCAACATGCATTACTGATAGCTTCATGTCAGGCAAAGGCATCACAGCTGCCATTTTCCATACCAACAAAATCTGTAACACGTGAATGACGATCATATTACCAACGTTTCAATACCTATTTAAAAAATTACTCGCATTACTTTAATGAAGATGATGAAGAATTCTTAAACCACATTCCGAATATTGTTCAAATTAAAGGAATGCTGTACATACATGAGAAATTCAAAACTTTGTTTTTGACAAACTAGAAATTGATGATGCTACATCTCATTTAATTTTGCTGTTATACTTCCTCCTAGACTATCAGTTGTACAAAGTTATTGTTGATATTAACGAAGAAACTGTCAGCAGCATGGTGAAGAAATATTGTCAGAACTTTCAGAAAATAATTGGAGAAAAACTTTGGCCATATTGCGGCAGTTTTCTGGCAGTTACCGCAGCACTCCTTACTGGGGTTGACATTGAAGCCAAAATAGAAGACATGGTCAAGTCAGTTGTTACTAAGAAGAACGGGAATGTGAACACCAATAAATGGGCCAATGATTGGATCGCTTTTTCTAAGTATGTTGTTCCAACTGTTATTTCATTCATCAAGGATTTAAATCTTTCTTCTGAATCATCTGCTGTATGTGAAGTAGCAGGAATTGTAGAACAAAAGCCGAAAAGCGATTTTGACTTATTTTTTGATCCTCCATCAAACAAAACACTTAAGTTTGATGACCCCAAAACAAATGCCTTGAGGATGAAGTCACCATGTTTAAAAAATTACGGCAACCAACGTCACAACCATTAAATTATTGGAAAAATAAACATAGGTTTCCACTGCTACCAGTGTCCTCAGCAGCAGTAGAGCGCTTATTAAGTGCAGCTGGATTGTTGTTGAGTAAGTTACGAAAACGGATGTTACCAGCTCTCGTTATAAAGTCTGTGTATATCAGATTTGCATGTAAGATGAACACTGTGGAAATGGTTCAGGGATTACCTGGATTAACTGAATTATTAGAAACAGTCGATCAGCAGGAAATTGTTAATGTTTTGAATGAGCAGAGTGACTCAGAAACAGAATGAGAGTGTCAGAATGAAACTGAATTGTCATATTTAGATTAAACTTTCTTTTAATAAAATACTCTTGAATATTAAAATTAATAAATTATGTTGTTTTACATGTCTCTTTGTATATGTAGTCCTACTTAGTAGACACTAACCCTAAACTTTCATACATTTCATAATTTTATTTGAACTGTATTCCATATTAATATTACCATGGGAATCCCATGGGATGGATGGGACTGAAAAATGTGTCCCATGGACAAGCCTGCCAATCGGCTCTCGATGGCTGAAGTGGTCAGTACAACGCAGGCCACCTTCCCTTTCGAAGATACTTCTGGATACTGAATATAGGCTGGGTCGACATGAGAGCCCAGGATAATTTTATAATTTTTTAATTCGCCCCGATACGAATTGAACCACCAGGCGGGCGGGCGGTCGCCACGCTACCGCAACTCTCTTCACAACTTGAGACACATGTATACTTCTCATGGCTAAACTGCCCAGATACCTAGAGTATGAAACACGACCACTTCAACCATCGACCAGTTAAACATCCTAAAGAAATATTATACTAATTAGTCAGGTTTAAAGGAGTTTACAAGACAAGAGGATCGGCATCATTATAAAGGGTTTTATCCCATAGTGCTAGGTCTCTTTCCGCAGGGCGTTAAACCGTAACTCCAGCGAAAATCCCAAGGAGTCTCTTAGAAAATTGCCCTCGAGAACCAGACAACATAGACCGGAACAGAACGTACAAGCTTCGGAGCACGAGGCTGGCAGCGTAACCATGTGACCACGGAGACACTCTAGTCAGGTCTATCAGACACCTTAAACATTAACATCTATGGGTCTGTGAAGTGCTAGGACCTTCATATTTTGTTGGCCTGAGTGCACCAAGAAAGTGTTTCCCTCACTTAGCAAGCGTCGAACCCTCGTCCAACCACAGTGATGACAATATCAAGTAGCTTTCTAACGCCTGCTGCCCCAAACAATAACTGCATAGTAATTAGTTTAGCTGCCGGGCCCCCGGGCCGAGGAGTTAGCAGCTTTCTCCGTAACCCCGAATACACTCGTGGTTGACGTGAGCGCACGAGAATTGGAAGCGGTTCGAGTCGCGCCAGTGACTTATGAGAGTATGGAGCCGGTCGCTCAGAAAGCAATGGCAAACTACTGAGCGTAATCTTGCCAAGAAATCAACATACAGCTGAAAGATGCTGATGTTGACAGCGATGTCCTGTAAAGGATATGCAAAACATTGAATTAGTTTAGTTAAGTTGAGTTGAGCTAAGAACCGACATTGCTGTACTCAGGACATTCCAAAACGCGCTCCGTCCCCTCGTTCAACAGTCACATTACTAATCGTTCCCACCGCTATCTGATTGAAAGTTCTCCTGGTCTTCCCTCTCAGTTTTGAGATTCTTTCAGAAATCATTGCGATCCCCCGCAATGTCATTCTTTCCACATATGGGTTCTCAATCTGTTCCTCCGCCTTCTCCACCTGGTCCCACTAGCGCACAACCACCTCCCCCTTGTCCATAGGCAATCTGCCACCAAGAGGTGCATTTCCTGCTAGCCTATCAGCCTATTCATGAGATTAAGCAACTTTCTTTCCCTCGCTTGAAAAGCTCCAACCAATCCCCTCCCGAATGGCGTGCCCTATCCCAACTACAGCGCTAACAGGACTTAGTCATCAAACCGGCGGATAAAGGTGGTGCGGTGGTTGTTTGGCGAAAAGATCTATATGTCGAGGAAGTCATGTCCCAACTTAATAAACCTGATAATTATTCCCCCTGCGCCGAAGACCCCACTCTCTCTTATAATCGGAAGATTAATGATACCATCAACCAGCTCATACGTGAGGTTGCCTTACCACCCAGTGCCTTTTCACTTCACATCCATGACTCTAACGTGGGCAAACCCACCCTATACATGCTGCCCAAAATACATAAACTCAAAAATCCTGGACGTCCGATAGTTTCCGCCTGCTCATGCCCGACTGAACTGATCTCAGTGTTTCTTGACAGGATTTTCCAACCTCTAGTTGCGAATCTCCCGTCATACATCAAGGATACAACATATGCGTTACTTTCATTCAACTATCTCCAACTAACTCCTGGGAACACATAAAGACTATTCCTAATGGATGTATGTTCTCTCTTTACCTCCATTCCTCATGCTGATGGCCTCATGGCGCTACAATTCTTTCTGGATCAACGCACAGATCAAGCCATCCCCACTTGCACACTTGTGAGACTCTCTGAATTGGTCCTCACAAATAGTTCCTTTGAGTTCAATGGCCACTACTTTGAACAAATCAGCGGTGTCGCCATGGGCACTAAAATGGGACCCTGCTAAGCATGTTTATTTATGGGACATTTGGAACTCCAGATTGAACCTAGCTATGATGGTCTTCTCCCTTCTTTTTACCGACGCTACATCGATGATGGCATCGGTCTCACCGACATGACAGAGGCGGAACTGAACCGCTTCATCAATTATGTCAAGAACTTCCATCCATCGATAAAATTAACCACATAAATTTCCACAACCTCTGTCAATTTCCTTGACACCACTATTACATTAAACCCTACAGGCCTCACGAGTGTACTACAAACCTACGGATACTCACAGTTTCCTCCTGTACAGCTCATCCCACCCCTAAAGCTGCAAAGATTCCATCCAATATTCCCAGCTACTCCGTCTTTGTCGTATCTGTCAGGAGAAAGCCCATGAAATGCTTGACTTTTTCCGCAGACGGTCCTACCCAGAGAACGTCTTGTCCACAGCTTTCTATCGCATAACCCAAGTCTTGCGTGAAATGACCCTAATCAAACAAACGCGACCTCCTAACAATGAACCTAAGCTTATCCTCACCTTCCATCCACATGCCTATGCCATCAAGCACATTTTGCTCCGACACTGGTCTATCCTGGAATCCAATCCAACCACTCGTGAGGTATTCTCTAATGGCCCTAGGGTAATTTTCCGCCGAAACCAGAGCCTCAGAGACCACCTTGTGCATAGTCGCCTCCCCACGGTTACTTCATCTGTGGGCACATTCAAATGCCACCGTAAGAACTCCCTGACATGCCCATACGTTGTTCAGACACCGGCGATTGCATTCCCCCTCGACACTTTCTCCTTGAAAGATTCTTTTACTTGCACATCCCGCAATCTTATATATGTTATCATCTGCAAACGATGTGACATTAAATACATTGGTCAAATTGGCAGACGCCTTGCCGACCATTTTAGAGAACACCTCACACTGGCAGACACCTTGCTGGCCGTTTTAGAGAACACCTCACACTGGCAGACGCCTTGCCGGCCGTTTTAGATAACACCTCAGAGACATTAATCAGGGCGCTGACAAACCTGTCCCCAACCATTTTAATTCCTCCAACCATAATGGAGTCGACGATGTATGTGTCACTGCATTGAAACCTTGCTTCTCCAGCAACTCTATTAGGCTCCAAAATGAATGCCAATTAATCAACTCTCTGGGATGCGTCCATCCAGCAGGTATCAATACTGTTGTGGACGCCACTGTATAACTGTGCCATCTTCCCTCTATACATTCATATCCAACTGTTCACATATCCAACTATTTACACTGTCTATAACTATGCTGTCCTCCCCCTATATATTCATACCCAACTGTCTCCAGACCCCTATATATTCATATCAGACTGTTCGCATATTTTTGGCGACATAAACCATATCTGGCAGCCTACTATACTTAAACTCTGTCGCCAAAGAGTGCCTTCGCAACCGGCAAAACCGCCATTTCTGCTCCCTCATGGGAACCGAGTAGTTGTGCTGTTTGTTTTTTTGTATTTTGTTTTTCGTTGTTTTATCTATCTATGTTGTCCTGTCCTTGACAAAGATTCTGAGAATCGAAACGTCGGCCGTCCTGTGTGTCGTATTGTACGTATGTGTGTGTTTGTTTATTTTATTATTTAATTTTATATATTTATTGATTGCTTCTGATTTTGAATTTTCATGGTATACGATGGCTCTCCTTGTGAGGTATGTGCAACGTGTTTGTGTTTAGTACGTTTCTTCTCGCAGGAGCTAAATATACCTATTTGTTTCCAATTCATATTGTTATGGGACGCAGAGGTGTTTCCAAGGCACCAGGGCCGGGTTATATACTGGCCAAGACCTATTGACGCGTCCTCGTCGAGCGTCCTGGGCAACAGGTCCCTTCGGGTTCCTGGCTAAAGTCAATAGGACGCCGATTCCTCCGAAGTCGGAGAGTGTCTGCCTGTATGGCGAGGAACCACCAGTCTGCACACCAATAAGCCTGACATGGGACAACGGATACTCACGCAAACCTCAGGTTCTGTATGACATCACACTGATGTTGGACAACAGGATGCCTTCATCCGATATACAGGACTTCGCGTTGGAGCTCAAGCCAACGAACACAAGCAAGCAAGCAAGTATATTGTTATATCCTGCTGCGGTCGCTGCTTTTTCTTTTATTCGATACTGGATAGGAGTGGGGGTGGGGTCAGGAGAATAAAGAGGTGCAGGGAATGCGGATACAAATCGGCCGATACAGCTGGAATCTGATAAATTGGGGGAATCTTGCATAAGCAGAGAAAGTTGGGACTGGTTGAACAGTTCAGTGGACACCCCTGGTACCAGGTATCTGATATGTGGTGACTTCAATGCCCGCGCCAAGGAATGGGACAGGTCGGGAGAGAACAGACAGGGTACTGCTCTTGCTGAGGCCCTGCTGGAGACGGATGTTGTCTGTCTAAATGACGGGACACCCACTAGGCTAGCAATGAGACCGGGGGACCCTGACACGGCCATCCACCTGACACTGGTATCCCATGAGGCGGCATCAGACATAAAATGGAGCGTCCTTGGAGACCATGGAAGTGACCATCTCCTCTGTTCTGTGCTGATACCTAAGTCCAGCACAGTTACTGCTATAAGAGCCCGCAGGGCATTCAGTTATGATCGCGACCACTCTTCGCACCACATGGATCTGCCTTGTCCCCAGTGCTCTTTAATGTCTACACAAGCAAAATCGCAGCTATTGAGACACCGGGTGTGGGTAAAATCTTGACATTTGCAGATGATGTGCTGGTGTACAAACAGGGCAGAGATAGGGCCAGTTTGGCGAAAGACTTACAGGTGGCAGTAAATGGGGTGGCAGAGTGGTGTAGGGACGCAGGGGCCGTTATAAACCCAGACAAGACATCGGTCGTGTGGTACTCCCTGGATAACCGGATCCATGTCCCAGGTATTATGTTGAATGGATGTCCTCTTAGGCGAGAGAGTAAATTGAAGTACTTGCGTATCACCTTAGACAGGTGTTTGTCTTTTACGGATCATGTGGAGGCTTTGATGGTGAAGACTGATAGGGGACTTAATGCATTGAGGGATATGGCAGCAATCGGCGTAGACCAGAGGATGCTTTACAGGCTCTTTCAGCAGATAATAATTTATGTCACTGAGTATGGTTTGGGACTGCTGACAGTATCAAAGAGCCAGCTTGAAAGGTTGGAGTACATACAGAATGCCGCCATGCTGTTAATCCAGGGGTGCACAAAGGACACACCAATTATATGCATGAGGCATCTCCTGGCGCGACCAACAATGACGGATAGGCATAGGGTCCTTCAGGCCAAATTATACCTGAGAGTTGCTGCAGTTAGGAATCACCCGCTGCATGCAGTCATTGATATAGTCAAGGGTCATAAACTAAGACGAGGCAGGTCCTGGATGGCACAGGCAGAACTTAGAACTTTCTATACGTCAGGTGTGTGATCTAGAGACCATCAATTGTGGAAGAGAGTGGGTTGAAGTTCCGGAAGACATGACTGAATGGCACAATGTAATAATAACACTGGGTCGTGAGTGCAGAGAATGGGCAGCGGGCCGCACTGAGTTTGAAGTGCAACAGCTAATCCAGAGCAACACACATCAAGGTGACATAGTCATCTACACCGATGGGTCAGTGGTGAGAAACAGACGTAGTGGTTGGAGCTTTATTGCAAAGGCTAATGGACGAGCCTTGAAAATAGAGAGTCTGGCATATGAGACTACGACCTCCAGTATGAGAATGGATGTGGAGGCAGTAACAGCGGCATTCCGTTGGCTAGAGGATATTATTGCAACACACGCTGCATTCATTACGGATTCAAAGAGTATTCTTAGTAAGGTGGAGAAAGGAATGTTTCGTGTGGAATGGCTTTCGTCGCATCAAAGGTTACAGATTGTGAGAATTGTATGGATATTTTGCCCTGGCCATGGGGGGGGGGGGGGGGGGGGGGGGGGTTGCAGGGGAATGAACAGGCTGATAGGCTAGCAGGGAATGCACCTCTTGGTGGCAGATTGCCTATGAACAAGGGGGAGGTGGTCATGCGCTTGTGGGACCAGGTGGAGAAGGCGGAGGAACAGATTGAAAACCCATATGTGGAAAGAATGAGATTGCGGGGGATCGGCCGGGGTTCTGGAAGAATCTCAAAACTGACAGAGAAGACCAGGAGAACTTTTAATCAGATAGCGGTGGGAACGATTAGTAGTATGACTCTTCGCTGGCTGTTGAACGAGGGGGCGGAGCACGTATGGGAATATCCTGAGTGCAGTGATGTCGGTTCTTAACTTAACTTAACTTAACACTATGTTACCTTGATGTGTGTTATTCTGGACCAGTTATATTGTGCCTGTCCGATATGTCTTCTGGTACTTTAACCCGCTCTTTTTTCACGATTGATTGTCTCTAGGTCACACACCTGACGTATAGATATGTATGACTGTGCCATCCAGGACCTACCTTGTCTGAGTCTATGACCGTTAACCATATCTATGGCTTCATTCAGAGAGTGATCGCTATCTGCAGCAACTCTCAGATATCATTTGGCTTGTAGGACCCTATGCCTATCCACCATAGTTGGTAGCGCCAGGATATGCCTCATGCATATAAATGATGTGTTGCATAGTAATTAAACAACGATGACTCTCTTGGTTTTGGTAATCTAAACGATAACCCCTAAGACACGAAGAGACCCCAAAAGAGAGAACTGGATGGGAGAAGGGAGGATGAAGCAGACCAAGGATCATAGTTATTAAACAAACATGGACAGATCTATCAATGCAGGCATACGTGGAATTGAAGCAAGAGGTACAAGAAGACATTAATGGGATTGAATAATCAGGAAGCCTCATGACCAAAGTAAGAGCTGAAATACTTGACGATGATTATAGTGATGATGATGACGATGAAACTGCTAAGCGTGAGGACAGAGATAATTTACCACTGGTGGTTTAGTAGATGTAGAAACCATTGGCCTAGACGTTAGACGTTTTTCAGCTTGTCTTCTCATTGTCCACGTTTCACGTCCATACAAATGTACATGTTCTGTGTAGCACTTCAACACTCTTTTTCTTGTTGCGGTGACATTTTTTGTTAATGGTCAGTATTTTTCCCATCTTACGAAAGGTTACCTTTGCAATGGCGATTCTTCTTCTTCTTCTTCTTCTTCTTCTTCTTCTTCTTCTTCTTCTTCTTCTTCTTCTTCTTCTTCTTCTTCTTCTTCTTCTTCTTCTTCTTCTTCTTCTTCTTCTTCTTCTTCTTCTTCTTCTTCTTCTTCTTCTTCTTCTTCTTCTTCTTCTTCTTCTTCTCTTCTTCTTCTTCTTCTTCTTCTTCTTCTTCTTCTTCTTCTTCTTCTTCTTCTTCTTCTTCTTCTTCTTCTTCTTCTTCTTCTTCTTCTTCTTCTTCTTCTTCTTCTTCTTCTTCTTCTTCTTCTTCTTCTTCTTCTTCTTCTTCTTCTTCTTCTTCTTCTTCTTCTTCTTCTCTCTTCTTCTTCTTCTTCTTCTTCTTCTTCTTCTTCTTCTTCTTCTTCTTCTTCTTCTTCTTTCTTCTTCTTCTTCTTCTTCTTCTTCTTCTTCTTCTTCTTTTCTTTCTTCTTCTTCTTCTTCTTCTTCTTCTTCTTTCTTCTTCTTCTTCTTCTTCTTCTTCTTCTTCTTCTTCTTCTTCTTCTTCTTCTTCTTCTTCTTCTTCTTCTTCTTCTTCTTTCTTCTTCTTCTTCTTCTTCTTCTTCTTCTTCTTCTTCTTCTTCTTCTTCTTCTTCTTCTTCTTCTTCTTCTTCTTCTTCTTCTTCTTCTTCTTCTTCTTCTTCTTCTTCTTCTTCTTCTTCTTCTTCTTCTTCTTCTTCTTCTTCTTCTTCTTCTTCTTCTTCTTCTTCTTCTTCTTCTTCTTCTTCTTCTTCTTCTTCTTCTTCTTCTTCTTCTTCTTCTTCTTCTTCTTCTTCTTCTTCTTCTTCTTCTTCTTCTTCTTCTTCTTCTTCTTCTTCTTCTTCTTCTTCTTCTTCTTCTTCTTCTTCTTCTTCTTCTTCTTCTTCTTCTTCTTCTTCTTCTTCTTCTTCTTCTTCTTCTTCTTCTTCTTTCGTTCGCTTGAAATATGTCTATAACTGCAATGCTGTCTCTTGTATGAATCTAACAGTCTTTTTTAGTTAACTCAGCGGTCCATAGAGTTTATCTTCCACTGTTGTCTCTCTAGGCCATAAGGTATGCCTGGGTGTGTTGTAGTTTGGGCAGTCTTGGAGTATGTGCTCTGCTGTCTGCGACGCCAAACCACATGCGCACATGGCTGAGTCACCAATCTTGAATTTTCTACACATGTGGTTGCGTAATCTATTGTGTCCTGTTCTGAGGCGCAGAATAATGACTTGTCCTGGTCTGTCCATAACGTGGTAGTTGTCTTGAGCAAGTTTTGGTGGCCTTCTGACTGATTTGATCATTCTTTTCTTTTGGTGGTATGTAATGGGCAGTAAGGTCACTGCCATAGAGGAAAGCAACGGCAAACTACCTCTTTAAAAGTGCCTAGTATATCATGATTCGCTTAAAGACCGATCATCGCAAGACAAGGACAGAGACGTTAAAATTAGCAACTTGGAACGTTAGGACGTTAAACAACGACGGAAAATTAGAAAACATAAAACAAGAAATTGAAAGGGAAAAAATTAATATTTTAGGTATGTGCGAAACGAGATGGACAGGAGCAGGCATCAAGATAGAAGAAGATTTCAAGATTATTTATTTTGGAGGTGAAGATCGTCATAGGGGAGTGGCAATTTTTCTGGACCGGAAAACATCAAAATCTATTCAAGCATATTTGGTCGAGTCGGACAGAGTTCTACTAGTTAAATTAAGTGGCAGACCTTTTACCATAAATATTATTCAAGTATATGCCCCAACAGGAGAATCCAGTGAAGATAGTGTAGAAGAATTTTATAATGACATAGACTCTGCCTTAAAGAAATGTAAAAATTCAGAAATAAACATCATAATAGGGGACTTCAATGCAAAAGTAGGAAATCAAGGAGATAGATACACAGTAGGAAACTATGGTTTAGGAGAGAGAAATGAAAGAGGATACAGACTCGTAGAGTGGGCAAAAGAACACGAAATGATTGTAGGAAACACCTGGTTCAAACAACACCCTTGAAGATTATGGACATGGAGGAGTCCTGATACCAGGATTAGAAACCAGATTGACTACATTCTGATTAGCAGAAGATTTAGAAACGCATTAACAATAGCAAAAACAGTTCCCAGTGCTGATTGTTATAGTGACCACAGATTACTCACAGGAACATTGAGGATAAAGTTGAAGAAAGTCAAGTATTGTACATTGAGTAATGACAAGGAAATACAAAACAAATTCAACATAGAAGTACAGAACAGATTTGAAATTTTGTCTGATCTAGAGATCCTATTCCAGGATGTGGATGATCAATGGGAAACGTTGAAGAATTCAATCAATGTGGCTGCAGAAACAACTATTCCAAAATTAAAGAAAGTTGGTCGTAAGAAATGGATGACTGAAGAAATTTTACACCTCATGGAAACAAGAAGACTCAGCAAAAATAATTCTGTCAAATATGAAGAAATTCACAGACAAGTCAGAACATTATGTAAGGAGGCAAAAGAAGCATGGCTTGAGGAAAAGTGCTTAGAAATTGAAAGCCAACACAACAGTCAAAATACCAAATTAGTGCACAAAAGAATTCAGGAACTTACTAATAAAAGAACAAGTACATCAACCGGGTGTCTAAAAACTGAAGATGGCAAAATCATAATAGAAAAAGACCAGATTCTACAGGTATGGACAGATTATGTGAAACACCTTTATGATGATAACAGACACGAACAGTATGATATTAGATTTAATAATGAAGGACCGCCAATTTCGGAGATGGAGGTTCGAAATGTTCTTAAGCATATGAAAGCTGGCAAGGCCCCGGTGCAGATAACATCACAACAGAAATGATTAAAGCTTTAGAAGAATTTGGACTAGATCAAGTCACAAGATTGCTGAACACATTATATGATACTGGAGATATACCTCCTGAATTATGTAACTCTATATTTATTGCAATCCCAAAGAAATCAGGAACCTTGGAATGTGATCAACATAGAACAATTAGTATAATGAGTCACATCACAAAGATTTTGCTAAGAATTATCATGCAAAGAATGAGGAAGAAGATACAACCTGAAATAGGGGAAGAACAATGCGGGTTTGTAGAAGGAAAGGGTACAGTAAATGCTGTGTATATGCTGCGAACAGTCATTGAACGTGCTATAGAAGTAAACAAGGATATACATCTTTGCTTTATTGACTATACAAAGGCTTTTGATAGCGTTAGACATGTCAGCATGGTGGATATGCTTGCAGATCTACAAATTGATGGGAAAGACATTAGACTTATAAAAAACATATATTGGAAACAACAAGCTGCAATAAGGATTGATAAGGAAGTGGGACAGTATCAGCCAATTAAGAGAGGTGTTAGGCAGGGATGTGTGATGTCTCCAGATCTTTTTTCCCTGTACAGTGAAACTATTTTCAGAAATGTAGAGGATATAAATGGAATCAGCATTGGAGGACGAAACATCAATAACATTAGATATGCAGATGATACAGTATTAATTGCAGACAATGAGCAGGACCTGCAACAATTAGTAGATGCGGTTGTTGTACACAGTGAGCAACTGGGGTTAGAATTAAATTGTAAAAAGACTCAGGTTATGGTCGTCAGTGGGAATGAAGAAGTGCAACAATGTAATATACAAGTAAATGTAAATATTCTTCAACAAGTGAATCGGTACAATTATCTTGGAACAGTTATAACATCTGATGGGAGATGCCTTGAAGAGATTAGAACAAGAATCGCCATGGCGAAAGTAGCCTTTAGCAAGATGAAAAACATTCTGACCAATAAGAAGATGTCAATTGAAACGAGAAAAAGAGTGTTGAGGGGATACATAGAGCCTGTTCTTTTGTATGGATGTGAAACTTGGACAATGAGCAGTCAAGCTGAAAAGCATCTGATGGCTGCAGAAATGTGGTTTCTGAGGAAAATGCAAAGAATACCATGGACAGACAGAAAAACCAATGACCAAGTACTACAGGAGACAAATGAACATCGTAAACTGATTAGAGAAATTAGACGTAGACAGTCAACATTTTTTGGACATGTTATGAGAAGAAATGGATTGGAGAACTTAGTGACAACTGGCAAGATCGAGGGGAACAGACCAAGAGGAAGACCGAGAGGAAAATACCTGGATGGCTTGGCCACATGGCATGGACGAGACAGGAACACTGAGCTGATCCACGACACTGGTGATCGAGTGAAATGGCGAGTCATGACCGCCCACGCTTTCCGGCATGGCACATGATTGATTGATTGAATGGGCACATCAGGCTGTTCTTCTTTTGCTCCTTCCTTAGCCAGTTGATCAGCTCTGTCGTTTCCGGGTACTCCACAGTGGGATGGTATCGACTGCATGATGACCTTATGCTGACTGCTAAGTTCAGAAAGTAGTGTCCTTAGTACTGACAATTTTCCGGACAGGAGCGCCTCGAGTACTGATTTTGCATGTCAAAAGCACCACAGGTTGTGTACCATGGTTGGTATTTAGTAATTTCTCTGTTGCTATTTTGATTGCCTCAATTTCAGCATCATAGTTATGGCAGTACTTTCCTGTTAGAACTCTGGCCGTGTCCCTAGTATTATTTGTGTATTCTATGTACACTCCCGCTCATCCATTTCGAACAGCATTTTGTGCTGACCCATCTGTGTAGACTCGGATCCAGAGGTCCTGTGGGTATTTGTCATGAAAGAAGCTGAGAGTGGCTGTTCTGCGCTGTACACTGTTCTGTTCTTCCTTGTCAAATATTTCTCGCACTTTAGTCTGGATTTGTTGTGATAGTCTATGAGCATCTTTCCATGGAGTTCGCTCTGGAATAGTTGTCAGGGGGATACCAACTGTGGGTAGATCGGTGGTTTATCTGCAGAGTCGTTTCGCCTGGTGGATAAAACTACTTCTTTTCAACCGTCCCATGGCTAAGTTTTCAAATCGGTTCTTTATAGGGTGGCCTGACAAGCTGATGAACTTTTCTGCTTGTATTAGTGTTTTCGTATCTCTGCGATTCTAATTCTAATCTCTTCAAGCCTCATCTCATCAGATGTTAAGGCTGTTACGAGATTGCTGTAGAAATAGAGACATAAATACTAACATGGGAAAATCATTCGAGGATCAGGAAGTGGTAGCAAATGATAAGAGAGCTTGGCGTCGCATAGCTCAAGGCCTATGTTTCATTCGGAAATACATACGTAGAAAGGGGGAAAACAATGTTTTATAAGGAGGTAGTATATTGTCGAATATGGTGAAGTAAAATAAGCAAAGGACCTTTTCAAACGCATTCAGGCGCTCTTGGAATATGATGTTTTTTCCCCCGCATATCCTTTTACAGGACATCGCTGTCAACATCATCTTTCAGCTGATTGTTGATTTCTTGGCAAGATTACGCTCAGTAGTTTGCCATTGCTTTCTGAGCGACCGGCTCACATACCCCGTTAGTTACCGACGCAGAGAGAACCGCTACCAATTCTCGAGCAACGTCACGTTACTTACGAGAGTATACGAGATTACGGAGAAAGTCGTGTAACCTCTAGACCAGGGAGACCGGCTGGGATATGATGCTAGACTCAAGATGATATAGACCACTTGGCACTCGGTGGTAGGTGTGGTCAGTGTCACGCCAGCCGTGCTTACTTCCCAAGATATGTGTACTGTGCTCGCTGGCTGTGAACTCAAGCGTAGTCCATACACACTAATTCTAGTAGTGCTGGACTGAATTGTGCTTGTGGATTAGCTGTCCCTGTTACCAGTGTCCCTCGACATCAGGCGAACCCACTCCGACTTCAGAGGTACTTGTAATTTACGTTCCAGAGTCAAGGACGAGAAGTCAACATTTTAGTTCAATTGTCCGGTGTAGGGGGTTGAACCCTTAAACTCGGTATTGACACCCGTTCTGATCCATTCAAGGTATTTCCTAATATCTATTTTAGGCTGGCCGGTCTCTCTGGCCGAGGGGGTTAGCGACTTTCTCCGTAATCCCGTATACTCTCGTGAGTAATGTGACGACGGCGAGAATGGGTATCGGTTCTAACCGCGTCGGTAACTTAGGGATATGTAAGCCGGTCGCTCAGAAAGCAGTGGTAAACTACTGAGCGTAATTCTTGCCAAGAAATCAACAATCAGCTGAAATGCTGATGTTGACAGCGATGTCCTGTAAAGGATATGCAAATATTTTTTTTAATTTTAGGCTGGGTCGACCAGGTAGTCTAGGTCAATTAAAACAAAAGTTGTCTAACGTCGTGAATATCCGCAATTCTCTCTCTCTCTCTCTCCCTTAAAATTACGAGTTGACTAGATCTGTAAGATCAAAACTTTTTGCGACATGGACATAATTCAAGTTTGTGAGAAGACTAACGATAAACAAGCAAGTCGTATCTTTGTGTCGCATCAATTTAATGTCTAATTGCTCTCAAACAAAACAACTGACACAAACATACAATACATGATCTCAAAAAAGGCGCCAAATTTCTAATAAAGCAGAATATAGCACACAAACCGCGTTAATAATCATGCAAATCAGACAGACTAGAGGTGCAAAGGGTTGGACGTTAATGTAGACGGATGTTAATCACAGCTCATGAATGTCTATAAGATCGGCTCCCAAGGATGCACTTACCATCAGTCAACGCTAGATGACTGATTTGGCGTGTCTGTAAGGGCTCTCGTGAAATCCCCGCATGCATTTAAAGGTTCTTAAACAGTGTCAGAGGCTGCACTGGTGTAGAGATGAGAGAGAAAGAGAGAGAGAGAAAGAGCGAGAGAGAGAGAGAGAGAGAGAGAGAGAGAGAGAGAGAGAGAGAGAGAGAGAGAGAGAGACGAAGAGCGAGAGATAATGTATGTATGAGTAAATGTTTGTTAGTTTATTTGTGATTGTGAGTGGGAATATGTGCATACGAGAGAGTTTGTATTTGTGTTATTGAGTGGATGTATGACTGTGCCAGTTTGTGTAATTGATGTATGTATGTATGTATAAGTGTGTGTACATAGGTAAGTATAGATATGTATGTATGTGTATATACATGTGTGAGTGACATTTAGTGTGTGTGTGTGTGTTTGTGTGTGTGTCTGTGTGTCTGTCTGTCTGTCTCTCTTATAACATGGTAATATGCATTGCTTATGTTCACAACATTCATTTGACAATGTGTTTTCCTTGTGAATGTAAAATGCACAATAGATAATAGTGTTACGAAATATCAGTAGTTGGAAGGGCTAAATGTAAGATGAGCTTGCCTGCCTAATGTGTGACCTTGTGAAAATAAAGTTCGATCGTTCTTTCGTTAACTGGAGATGTTGGCAGGTGTAATAGTTACATTCGATGAAAACTCAAACACATTTACGGACCTAGTATTATTATTATTATTATTATTATTATTATTATTATTATTATTATTATTTTTAAGAGTATGAAGGAGTGTTTGTGGGTGCATTAGAGTAACGGTTAGGAAATAATGTTGACACTAGCATGAGATCAGTTGGACGAAGGTGCGAAGTCAACTCTCATCATTCGCTATGGGAGGGAAAGTCTAACCACCTACTCCTTCCTGCACTCAGGCCTAACAATGTGATGATCCTAGCAATGCATATACCCACAGCTAGCCCTGGCTGCGGGGTCTGTTTATGCCTACTGTTTAGTCGTATGAAGGAACGAACGAACGAACGAACGAACGAACGAACAAATTTTATTTTAAAATGGTAACAGCTTGGGCACGCAGGCCCGCCTTACATTCGGCCCTTTCGATCACTCATCTTTCATTCATCAAATGTGCATGTTACACTTACATAAGGAAAAAAACAACATTGTCAAATGGATTTTGTAAGCATAAACAATTGTCGCTTATTGCGCACTCAGTTCGGTTCACTTCTGCACATCACTACCTCAAAACACAGTTCTCTACAAACGCGTTCGCACCAGATAGCATTGGAATTTGAAGAATGTGGCATCAGCGCTAAGAATAGCCGTGTCACCCAATGATAGACAGGTCCGGTGTTTGAATCCCACCAAACTCATTGGCTAACCTAGAGTAATAGCGTCGCCGCACGGGCTGTTGGGAAGAAAGACGCCAATATTCGGCACATACAGTCGATCCGTC
Source organism: Cepaea hortensis (assembly GCA_963921405.1). Taxonomy (NCBI): domain Eukaryota; kingdom Metazoa; phylum Mollusca; class Gastropoda; order Stylommatophora; family Helicidae; genus Cepaea; species Cepaea hortensis. The sequence goes on along the minus strand of OY992883.1, from coordinate 47,743,706 downwards.
ATGAAGACCAGTTGTGTTTCTCATGGGGAGTTCCTGGGAATTGTATGACCCTTGCCTGATTCAGTTGGAATACTTCTGTCTAACAGAATTGTAGCTGACGTATGAGTCAGGTAAAGCTTTGTGTATGAGAGTGTGTGTGTGTAGGTTTCGGCACGAATGAATATATATTCTTCTATCAGAAGACAGCCGCCAACTTTCACCCGGTCCGAACAATGGCTAAATTCCGCCTTCACTGGTCTAGAATATCTGACTCCATCTGTCTTTCGTTTCCAGAAAGAGTACTGTACAAACACTTTGTCTTAAGCTTTGAGAAGAGGCTCTGCTAAGCCTAAATCGCTATTCTAAGATCTAAACCCTTCTAGCTTTCTGACTGCATTCAGAGCAGGTTTAGTAAAGGACAAGCTTTGATTCTGTGCTGAACGTTGCCTTATTTTTAAATCCACTGCGAATATTCAACACACGAGAATGAGAGAAGGAGGAATGAAAGTGCTCTTCCTCTTATCTTTATACGTCCATGGTGTGAAGAAAGAATGTGTACTGTGACTGATTAGCATCATTGACAAGTCCAGCGGTTCATACTGCTGGGAAATATTCGAACAAGTTGTGACTTGATCAACTTTGTATCTAACACTCTGATCGAACCATAGTCAAGCTAACAGCTCAGTGCAAGCACTCAAGTGAACGAATAAAGAAAAGATTGGTGTTGGAATGAGTGAATGAGTGTACTGCGTTATCTCATCTCTCTGTCACTCTGTATATATGTTGTGTTAATGAATGAGAAGCAGTGTGAATCCTCACAAGGAATGCTTCACATAGACCTCAATATTCATACCAATTACAGGGTAATCATTATGTTAACTTAAGAGTGAAAATATTCAATGTATGCTTCTTTACATTATTACTTTGATTCAACATGTGGAATGTAATTTTATTAAACCATCTCCCTGTTTGAAAGAGTAAGTAAAGAAGAGACACCTAATATGCTTTCATGCATAACCACTTCTACACTGTCAGGGAAAATATCACCCCAGTGTCAGAAGAAGTAAGTAAAGGTAATGACAGAGGAGGTGAGAAGAATTAAACAGGAAAAGAACCAGGCAGACTAAAACAACTGAGGCAGCACTGATTGGTAATATGAGTCAATATGAATAAGATGCACAATCGTCCTGCCCTGTTCCATTGCTATGTAGGATCAGATTTTGCTGGGTGCATTACATCATTAACTCTCCATCACTCATCTACTAGCCTTGTCATTCTCTGTGTCTGTGTCCTCTGTGAGAACATCAGCCACCAGATCACTAGATACAAGAGCAGAAGAAGAGGTAGCTTGCCAGATAAATTGCTGATGTCTGATACCAGTACAAAGAAGAGACACTGTAGTTCTTAACTTGTAGGTACTTCCTGAGTCTTCTACTTTCTGTAACTTCTGTCTGTAACCCTTTTCATTCTTGTCAGCTGGAGAACTATTATCCGTTGAACAATTATAAATAGGATCACCATGTTTATTCACCTCAGGTGAGGAAGACGGTGTTCGCAGATTGTTATGATCCAGATTCTGCAGATCATTACCAAAATTGTGCTCAATGGGATCTGTAGATCAGGACCAGGATTATTATATCAAGATTCTGCAGATCATTACCAAAATTGTGTTCAATGGGATCTGTAGATCCTGACCATGATTATTATGATCAAGATTTTGCAGATCATTACCAAAATTGTGTTCAATGGGATCTGTAGATCATTAGCAGATCATTATCACCAAGATTCTGCAGATCATTACCAAAATTGTGCTCAATGGGATCTGTAGTTCAGGACCAAGATTATTATAATCAAGATTCTGCAGATCATTACCAAAATTGTGCTCAATGGGATCTGTAGTTCATGGCCAAGATTATTATGATCAACAAGATCTATAAATCATCACAAAGATCTGAAGATTATCACAAAAATATTGCAGAGGTCTTACCAGCAATCCTTTAGTGAAGTAAATTGTTTATACTCAGTTAACCATCTATTAACTTAAGAACTGGCAAGGACTTTCAATAGACTGAGAGTATCTATGAACCTCTCCAAGTCTTATTTTGTGTAGAGACTGTTTAAGACTCAAATGTTTCACTAATTCCATGGAAATTCACCAGTACCATCTTGTGTAGTGCAGAGACAATAGTAGGAAAAACAGTGGATAGGCACAGTGGCCAAATGACTGAAATCATCAGTGAATCTACTGAGAGTTCTAGATTCCATATTGGAATAAGTAACATTATCTCTGGATTATTGAGTGTATTTAATATGTCCATAAATGCTTTACTGGCTTATTTCCAAAGCTTTTTGGTTAATAAACATAATTAACTCTTCCTTCCTTCTTTTGTCGAGTACATTGTGGTGTGGCAAAACATTTTATTATATATGTGTTTAGTTAATGGAACTACATCACATAATTGTAGAATTTGGAACAAAAGGTGGCTGGGTAAACACTAATAGACAGCAACGTCCTGTTCTATTGTAATCTCCCAGATTCCAGATTACTCAGAAAAGGGAACTTTAAATTATATAAATTTCCTGTAACCACTTCACCTCTAAGGGAAAATGAATACAGGTGGGGTCTCACGAGCTAAATAAGTTTCTCTTTTCGGGAAGGCAAAGTTTGGAGGGAAGTTATCAACATTCCTGGGAAACCCCTAGATTTCCTGAGCTAATATGGGGCACTTTGGCTTCCAAGGACCCATCCCCTCCAGACGAGATTAGTCCCATCCTCTTAGCTTAACTTCAGTACGGGGTAGGCCAAGGTGGGTACTGATACCTAATCCCAATATACCACAACAATGCATATTACGCATGGTACATTCACATGGTGTTTAATGGTTGAGTGTTGTAGTAATTTTGATTTTCAGTAAGGCAGCTGGGTCCGGTAGCGGTGACGGGTTCCATATGGCTGTTTCTTCCGTTGCAAGTGTTTGCTGAAATAATCAGAGGAGGTAACACCAAAATGACTTTTACCTTCATCAAGGGCATTGTGGGCCGGCGCGGAAGATCTTGCTTCTCCTTATCTTACGATCTTCAACGGCATGTGTCAATCCGTGTGTTTACTCCCTTCCGTGCCTTGACACAAGAATGCAATGAATTTTCTTTCGCTGTCTTCCTCTATCTCTCATTTTACAAATCTGTCCAGTTGTCACAACATGTTCCAGTTTTAGTCTTCTCGTGGCTTGGCTTAATTAATGATGACTGCCTTTTCTTGATTGTCCAAGGAATTTTCAGCATTTTTCTATAAAACAGTATCTCCATGGCTTCTGGAATTTTCCTTAGCTTGTTTACTTATTATCCAGGGTTTTGCTTCCATATGTTATAACAGTTCTATGTAACTTGCAAGAAATATTTTTCTAATTTCCAATGACAAGGAATTACTGTATAAAACGTTCTTCATTAGACAGAATGCAGTTTTTGCTCGTCCTATTCTGTTCCTTATCTCTGTATTGCATCATCCATCTGATGGTATTCATGTGCCTAAATATTTTAATTTCTACACTTGCCCGAAAATAACATCATGTACTTTAATTGAACATATAGGCACGATCTGTTTATTTGATATCACCATGACTTCTGCCTTCAGATTAGTTATATTAAAATCACTATATTGTATAAAATTTGTTGCAAACGTTTCAGAAGACATGTTTTTGTCTACCTTTCCCCTCTCTCAGTAGAACGTAGGTTTACAATCAACTCAAGCAAAGCCTGAGGTAGCCAGTCTCACACCAACGTCCTTGATCACATCTTACTACATGCCTGGTAGACTACAGTGTTACAATTGTTTGCTCAACGCATGGCCACGGTAGCACAAATGTGAAGGAATTTACTATAACATATATAATACTTAATTTAATAAATTTAACACATAACATGTACTACTTGAAGTAGTTCAAAATTCGCCCCGAATTCACCACATATCTCCAAATTCAACAAATCTCCACATAAAGTGGTCTCAGAACTTGAAACTCTAAAGTCTAGATTCGACTCTCAAAAACAACACAAGAGAATACTGGCTGAACAGGTAGACAAAGGGAACAACAGGTCGGACACTTTAATCAAATGCCCCAACCAAAGTAAACGCTCATATCATATTCTTAGCTTAACAAAAAAGAAGATCTGACCCTAGTGTTTCAGTATCCTACAGGGCATGTCAAAATCAATAGCCACTTAGATTATATCAATCGGCGATATGAACCCCTATGTAGACATTGTTCTCGCTCTTATGAGACCATCAAGCACCTTCTTTTCAAGTGCCTTGTGTTTTCGAACATCAGGCGAACGCTACAACACCCGTATCTGGCAGTTACAAACTCACTCTATGTGTCCGTGGAGCAGATGCAGGGGACCTGCATGTCATAATACTGGCTGCAAAGAGCAAACGACTCAGCACCTTTGGCGTCCACAACAGCAATAACAGCAGCAATAAAACAACAGCAATAACAGCAGCAGCAAAACAACCGTAACGACAAAGTTAAGACTAATTTTAATGGGTGGCATGTATGTTATTCCACAATTTCCACAAGCAACGCCTGATAATTTATGTATGGAGTTATAACAAGTCATGAATGATCATCTGTGCATGGAGTTATCAATTATAACAAGCCACGCCTGATTATCTATGTGTGGAGTTACCAGTTATAACAATCCACGTCCGATAATCTATGTGTGGAGTTACCAGTTATAACAAACTACGTCTGATAATTTATGTGTGGATTTATCAGTTATATGTCCATCTGAATCAATACATTTCAAATTATTGATACAATAGGCCATCTATACTTCTAAACATGTGCGTGTAAAATGTAATGAGCGGACGAGGGTTATATCTATGCGCTCGTCGTCCACTAAGAGAGGGAAAGTCTGGCCACACATACACCTGTGTGCTCTAAGGCCTACAACATATGACTGTTCCAACACTTTACATACGTATAGCAGACTCCTGCGTCGGTACTTGTTTGTATGTGTTGTTTTTAAGTTATAACAACAAAAACATTGCCATATACCACTTAATATGTATTAGCATACTTCTTTCTACCACTCCATCTACTTTACTACCTCAGATAGATTAATATAAATCTGTTGATTCTTTTTCAGTGTTTGTATTAAGCTATTGCCCTTGCAGCATCGTGGGTGGTTAGCGCTCTTGATTGCCGGCCTGCTGGTCGTGTGTTCAAATCCCCCTCAACGAGTGAATTTTACCAAAATTAACCTGGGCTACCAGGTCCACGTTGCCTAAAATGGGTACGTGTAAATGCTTAGGAAAGTAAAGGTAGCCGGCCTGATAAATGACAACCTCAGACATTCATCACGATCAGTGTAGGAAATATAGGGCTAGCACCATGTACTCAATACGCATCAAGGCGTGAAGAAGACTGCGTCTACTTCTGGTTAACTTGGCAGAAAAATGCACAGCAAGTGACCTGTTTTTGGTAATGTAGAAAGACAATTAAGACACCAATAGAAACCTTATGATGTCTTCTTTAAGGTATCGTCTACGAAAATATTTATTGGCTGCAGACGAAACTGTTCTTCGGGAATCCCACAGCATGCATTCCAATGATTTAATTTCACGTGGATTCAACATGAAGCTAATTATTGACAGTTAGATGAAAAGTGAGGGATTATGTGGAAGCCGCGAGGATGTGGTTTTATAGAAGATTGATGAGAACACTATACTGATATAATGAGTAATGAGATATCTTGGTTGAAGTTACATCACAAAGATAACTGGTTACTCGCATCAGAAGAAGACAGTCAATATTTTGGGCACATGTTACGAGAAGGGAAAAGCTGGAGTATGTCCAATGTTGGAGGGGAGGAGAAGCAGGGGGAAACCAAAAGAGCTGCACAGTTTGACATATTGACATGGAGGAATATCAGTATCATAAATTATTGGCAGTACACGAGAGCGAAGGCTGTGGAAAGACATGATCACCGATGCAAAACGGAATTAACTATAAGAAGAAGATACGAAGGAATAGGTTGCTTGTCTGTTTCCTCTGGTACCGAACACTTCGTCCTACAGCGCCTGTCCCACACAGTGTATTAGCCACATGGTATCCACCCACATGCAACGTTGTCTTCCTCTTAAACATCTCTATCCCACGCTTTCTCTTGGTGTGCCATGTAATGTGGTGTGTTATTGACCATATCACCCGTCGAGTGAAGATTGGTTTACAGCAATAAGAGACTAGCACCATATACCAACTACACCTCAATGCACGGAAAGTGGTCCCTTTTACTTTAAATATTGTAACAAGTAACTGTCTATGTATCTGTCTTTACGAATTTACCGAATAGGACAATGAGACGACTGCCGATACATACCCCATGTCTGGCACCCATGTATACTGGGTAACTCAATGAACATGCTCAAGAAGGTCCAGACTGGCATCATACATACAAGGCGGCTGGGTAGTCTCGAAGTCGATGGATCAACATCAAGGCACATGGGTGTAACCCATAAGTGCTCCGTTCTACTCCCCTAATCAAAGCCTGAGTAGGGAAAATCTCAGCTCAGTGCACGAACTCCGTAGCACTGGCGAGGATCCAGACATACTTTGGGTAGATTTTTAAGTCGAAATTTTGCCAGGGTAGCACCGTTAGGCTTCTCTTTTTCGATTTCCAACTGCCAAGGGATTTTATTACTTGCGCAACAATACACACGGGCGTCCGATCTCACTACCAAGCGACCAGGGGACATTGTTTTATTAGAAGTCCACGTGGAAAAATCCCGGCCCTTACCGGGGCTTGAAACCTGGACCTCCAGCACTCGAGGCGGACACCATACCTTGAGACCACTCAGCCGAGGGAGTCGGAGTGAGATGGGTTGCCGCCCGACATGAACATTTGTCAAGGGCACAAGTCATTTGACTAATTAACACAGAACTTGTGAAATCGGCAGGTATACGTTGGCGGTAATGTAGAAGCGGCGATCAGAGCATCTATGGATTTATCCTGAGTGCGATGATCGTGTACTCAGCCTTAAAATGTGATGTCCCTGGCACTTCCTCGATAATCACTCACATCAAGTCAGGGGGCACTCTTTCAAAACCATCATAAGGTAAATACAGTGGTAACTCGGGTTACGAACTTAATTCGTTCCAGAACTCGGTTCGTAACCCGAAACGTTTGTAACCCGAAACATTGACATCAATTAAATAAAGACAATCCGTTTCAAGAGGAAAGAATCGTTATTTATTTATTAACATCCGGTCGTTTACCTGACAAAACGCAAAGAATACGTGTACTTCACGTTTTAAATAAAGAGAAAGAAAACAACCAAATGAATTAAATGTAAAATAAAAAGAGATTTAGTCTATCTTTGTTACCAAGAAAACGATCATAGGAAATTTATCACTTTGACATTTGACAGGAGTATCTTGTCGATGTTTCTTGGCAGCCGACTGGGAATCTTTCTGCACCAAGAAACTATCAAGGGAAATTTGTCGCTTCCTTTACTGGAGAATCTTTCTGAAGTGAGCCATCGTGTTATCATTCATCACATATGGGATCATAGGGCTTGTTAGTAACAAGTTTGTTTGCGTGATTATTTACAATGAAGTCTTCGACGTCTGCCCACTTGCTGCAAATTTCTTTAATCCTGGCAGTTGAAACGGTCACTGACTCCTCATCATGGGATGACTCCATCCATCCATCATGTGCCATGCCGGTAAGCGTCGTGGATCAGCTCTGCGTTTCTGTCTCGACCATGCCACGAGGCAAAGCCATCCAGGTATTTGCTTCTAGGTCTTCCTCTTGGTCTGTTCCCTTAGATCTTACCAGTTGTCACCAAGTTCTCCAATTCATTTCTTCGCATAACATGCCCAAAATATTTTGACTGTCTGCGTCTAATGTATCTAATCAGTTTACGATTTTCGTTTGTTTCTTGAAGGACCTGTTCATTGGTCTTTCTGGCTGTCCATGGTATTCTTTGCATTTTCCTCAGAAACCACATTTCTACAGCCATCAGATGTTTTTCAGCTTGACTGCTCATTGTCCAAGCTTCACATCCATATAAAAGTACAGGTTCTATGTAGCACCTCAACACTCTTTTTCTCGTTTCAATTGACATCTTTTTATTGGTCAGTATGTTTTTCATCTTGCTAAAGGCTACTTTAGACATGGCGATTCTTGTTCTAATCTCTTCAAGGCATCTCCCATCAGATGTTATTACTGTTCTGAGATAATTGTACCTATTCACTTGTTGAAGAATATTCCCATTTACTTGTATATTACATTGTGGTATTTCATTCTTCCTAGTGACGACCATAATCTGTGTCTTTTTACAATTTAATTCTAACCCTCGTTGTTCACTGTGTGTAACAACTGCATCTACTAAATGTTGCAGGTCCTGTTCATTGTCTGCAATCAAAACTGTATCGTCTGCATATCTAATGTTATTGATGCATCGCCCCCCACTGTTGATTCCTTCCATATCTTCAATATTTCTGAAAATATTTTCACTGTACAGGGAAAACAGATCTGGAGACATTACACACCCTGTCTCACACCTCTCTTAATAGGCCTACTATTATACTATAATATTGGCCTACTTCATTATCAACTCTTATGGCAGCTTGTTGTTTCCAATATATGTTTTTTACAAGTCTAAGGTCTTTTCCATCAATCTGTAGATCTTCAAGCATCCTTATCATGTCGACATGTCTCACTTTATCGAAAGCCTTTGTGTAGTCAATAAAGCAAAGGTGTAGATCTTTGTTTACTTCTATAGATCGTTCAATTACGGTTCTCAGTAAATACACAGCATTTACTGTACCCTTTCCTTCTACAAACCCACATTGTTCTTCTCCTATTTCAGGTTGTATTTTCTTCCTAACTCTTTGCATGATAATTCTTAGCAAAATCTTCGTGATGTGACTCATTATACTAATTGTTCGATGTTGATCACATTCCAAGGCTCCTGATTTCTTTGGGATTGCAATAAATACAGAATTACATAATTCATGAGGTATATTTCCAGTATCATATATTGCATTAAGCAGACTGGCAACTTTATCTATTCCATATTCTTCTAAAGCATTAATCATTTCTGTTGTGACACTGTCTGAACCGGGGGTCTTGCCAGATTTCATATGGTTAAGAGCATTCTGAACCTCCATCTTCAAAATTGCTGGTCCTTCATTATTATTTTGAACATCGTAGTGTTCGTCTCTGTTGTCGTCATAAAGGTTTTTCACATAATCTGACCATACATGTAAGATCGGATCTTTTTCTATTATGACTCTTCCATCTTTTGTCTTTAGGCAGCCTGCTGATGTACGTGTTCTTTGATTAGTAAGCTCCTGGATTCTTTTGTGCATTAGTTTCGCATTTTTACTGTTGTGTTGTTTTTCAATTTCTTCGCAGTTTTTCTCAAGCCATGCTTCTTTTGCCTCCCTACATGGGATGACTGCTCCTCCTTTAATGTCTTTAACTGTTCATTCTGAAGATCCACAAGCACATCTGTAGTATTGTTTGTACTGTACGCGATCGTGTGTCTCCAACGTTAAACCTTGCTCTCTCTCGCTCGCCTTCGTTCGTAACCCGAGGCACTGTTCGTTACCTGAGACATACAATTTTCGAAGTTGTTGTTCGTAACCTGAATTGTTCGTGACCTGAGGTGTTCATAACCTGAGGTACCACTGTAATTTGTTTCTTTTGTATATAATTCCTCAACTCGTAATCAAATTATGCAATAGTAATAATATTTTATAATGTCCTTGTATTATTTACCAGTATTTAACAACACAATTACAACAATAGCAATAAAACGATAAAATAACTATGAATTCGTTATGAAACTACTCTCTTGTCACCTATAAATAAATCGAACAGGTCATTCTTTCAACAAATCTAATTTGCACATCCAAGTTGTCGACAGAAACTAAGTGTTGTCATTACAAAGTCCATTATCGTTGAGAAGCCATAGTATCAGAACACAAGAGCTATTAGGAAACCTAGCAGAGACTCCATTACTGAATTTTTTACTAGTGAATGGTGGCAAGTCGAGACAATGATAACCAGATACCGTAGTTTTCACCATTTTAATTCTGAAGTGCATCGGTTTATTTGTGTCAGCGCGTTTACCGCATGAAGTGATAAATAGGTTAAGTAAAACATACGTTTACACATTGGTTTTGCGTTGTTCGTTTTGGTTCAGTAAGGTTTTGTAAAAGATCTCTTTCATTGCACACGAATATTCAAAAATATGCTCCTTCTTGTCTATGGGTGCAAATTTTGGATAAAGCGTACAGAAATAGCAAAGACAATAGTGAGATTAAAGATGTTTTATTTAGGAAATTAAAAAAAAAGAAGTCTTTAAACGTAAAACCCTGCTCAACCATTCCGGACGACCATGATTTATGTACTGTCCAATTTCATACTCAGGTTCAACCTCTACACTGGTCAGTTGGACTAAAATATTGACTTTTCGTTCTTGACTTGGGGACGTAAATTACAAGTACCTGTAAAGTCAGAGTGGGTTCGCGCATGGCGAGGACACTAGAAATAGGGAAAGCTAGACCACAAGCAAAAATCAATCCAGTGCACTAGAAGCACGTGTATGGATTACGCTTGAGATTATATATATATATATATAACAACTTCGATTAACCGTCACACGTGATCATCAGTTTCTGTTATCCGTAATCGAATTTGTGTTTTTTTATGCGCGAGTATCAACAAAAGTCATAGTATCTGATGTGACATGCCTTAAAGAAATTGAAACAATAACGCGCTACGAAGGTGGCCTTTTGCAAGATGAAAAATATACCGAACAATAAAAAGATATCAATTGAAACGAGAAAAAAGAGTGTTGAAGTGCTACATAGAACCTATACTTTGGTATGGATGTGAAGCATGAACAATGAGCAGTCAAGCTGAAAAACATCTTATGGCTGTGGTCATGTGGTTTCTGAGGAGAATGCAAAGAATACCACGAACAGACCCAAAAAAACGATGACCAAGTACTATAAGAAACAAATAAAAAGCGTAAATTGATCAGAGAAATTAGACGTAGACAGTGAAAATGTTTTGGACATGTTCTGAGAAGAAATAAATTTGAGAACTTAGTGACAACTGGCAAGATAGAGAGGAAGAGAATAAGAGGAAGACAGAGAAGTAAATATCTGGATGGATATATTAACGGACATTTTTATTTTGTTTCTTTGACTTGGGCTCCCAGATGATGTATGTATCATGGCACTGAAACCTTGCTTCTCCAACAGCTCCATTAGGTTCAAAATTGAAGCCAATTAATAAACTCTCTGGGATGCTTCCACCCAGCAGTTATCAATACTGTTGTGGACACTACTGTATAACTATGATATCTTCCCTCTATATATTCATATCCAACTGTTCACATGCCTTTATTTATTCATATCGAACTGTGTACACTGTTTATAACTATGGTATCCTCCTTCTATATATTCATACATAACTGTCTACACACCTCTATATATTCATATCGGACTGTTCACATATCTTTGGCAACACTAATCCTATCGGGCCCTCTTGCAGCCTAACTATACGTAAACTTTGTAGCCTTAAGAGCGCCTTTGTAAACCGGTTCAAACCACCATTTCTGCTCCCACATGTGAACCAAGTAGTCGTGTTAATTTATTTTGTGTTTTTTCCCCCGTTTTTTTAAAAATCTATTTGTGTTGTCCTGTCTTTGACAAAGATTCTTAGAATCGAAACGTCGGCCGTCCTTTGTGTCCTATTTTATTTATTTATTTTTTTTTTAAATTTTATTATTTCATTTTGTATATTTATTCATTGTTTCTAACTTTGTTTTTACCTGTGCATGAGGGATTTCTTTGTAAGGTATGTACATAGTGTCTGTGTTTATTATGTCTCTTCTTTTCGCAGGAGCTAAATATACCTAATTGTTTGCAATTCAGGTGAACCCCAACTAAACTGTGTACAGGAAATTCCAACTGACCTTCAATACGCTTCATAATATTTCGCATGAGAAAGTTAGCTAGCCGGGCTTATTAGTGCAATAGTTCGATAGTGTCATGTGGCAGAAATGAGTTAATTGGTTTGCACACACATAAAATAATAATAGAAATAAAAGAATAGAAGTTAAGCACCAAAAGTAATAATAAAACGCACCACGATAGAAATACGTCATAGATTTGCGTCGTTTGACAACGGAGACGACGCAACGGCACTTTAGCACGGAACACCGACACAAACACCACAACTATTCTACACTCCCAAGTTAGGACCCTTAATACAAGACACAGACACGATATCACCAGCTTTCAATATGACACTAGTTGAGCACATCAAAGCGGAGCACGGACATGAATGTTACCCGTGCCCGATTCGAAACAAAATGAGGATTAGGCAGTAGAACTTAGAGACCAACCGCCAGGGGCATCCATCAGAGGACCACGCCACACACAATAGATACCCACACTCATATGGGACGGCTGCAAGTTGGACGTATGGAAGTATTGTAGAGTGACTGCAGCGGGAGTATGGGCATTGGTAGAACAGTGAGTAACTTTCCTCTTGTTAGATTCTGATGCTCGGCGATCGAGTGGATGTCAGATCAACATGTCTGTGTGACTGGGGAGCGGCTGGCCTGTGGCATACTTGTAACCGTGATGACAATGCAGCACCGCAAATAAAGAGTTCGTTGATTTATCCTCTGTCAGCCAGAGTCGTGTTATATATGGAGTGGAGTCGTCTTGAGGTGACTGTAGGTCAAGAGTATCACAAATCATCCCTAGACAAAGACGAAGCTTACAGTACTGATCTGGTATATTCACAACGGGACGACGGTTGCGAATTCATCGGTATGATCAGTTGAGTACCCCCGCAACTTGTCACGCACCCCGCCCCGTGACAGATAGTGTGGGTGCAATTTTACATGACCTTTGTTTGTTGTAGGGATTTAGATCGTTCTCTTCCATATTTTGTGCCAAAGAGCACTTGTTCAAATCTTCACTCATAGTGCATGGTCGATACTGGCGCTGGCTTCTACATCGCCCGCTGGATTACTTCTGTTGGTATGTCATCACATAGTTCCCCGTCTTCAGACGCCAAGCTTACCCCCTCCAGTAAGGTTCTGGTTTATTCTCTTCAATGGTATGTATGTTGTCGACGACTGTGGCTGAACGTACCCCTTCCAGTAAGGTTTTGGTTTATTCTCTTTAATGTTATGTATGTTGTCTGTGGTTAGCTTACCACACCCCCACCCCCAGCAAGGTTCTGGTTTATTCTTCGCTGTTATGCATGTTGTCTGTGGTGAGCTTACCACCTCTAGCAAGGTTCTTTCTGGTTTATTCTTCACTGTTATGTATGTTGTCTGGGGTGAGCTTACATCCCCAGCAAGGTTCTGGTTTATTCTTCACCGTTACGTCTTTTGTCGGCGTCAGTGGCCTGTAAGTATTGAGAGCAGCATCACAATTCCGACATTCCGTTTTCTAATTCAGTGAAATGAGATTTGAGACTAGATTCATTGCGTTGATTTTCACAATGGTATACGCTTCAACCGTTCAGAAAGCAATAACAAACCACTGAACGTAAAATTACCAAGAAAATCACAAGCAGCCAATAAGTAATAGGGCTGATTGGGACGTCCTGGACAAGGAAATGCAACTAACTGTTGATATATGTTATCTTAGTTCTGTATTGGTCTTCGTACGTCTACACAATACCCTTTCCATCTATCTTTTATTTCTTTCCGTTCTGCTAACATACTCTGTGACGAAAGGGTTACGGGCCCAATTCGTAATCCAGCATACCGCGTTAGAAACACAGCTGCGGACGATTTGGAAGCAGACCGCCTTGCGTTGATTTTCATACAATGGTAGAGTACCAGTCGGTCAGAACGCAGTGGCAAGCTAATGAACGTGAACATGCCACAATATCACAAACATCCCAAACAATTCTGGGGTTGATTGTGACGTCCTGTAAAGGATATACAACTAACTTTAACGTTCCGGTAACATGTGGCCATTCACATAATGTATAACACAGTGGTTCTCAACCTTTTTTGGCCAATGCACCCCTTTCACCATATATTCAGAATGTCATCCCCTCCCCCCTCCCCCCTTTCGTATTTCCTCCCTATAAATACCCTCTTCCCCTTCAGTATACGTAACAGTGGACGCTAAATATAATAACACACACTACAACAAGTCAAGACATCTACCTACAAAGTGATTTGCGTATCTACTTACGTTATAAAACGAATTTCAGAAAGACGAGAAGTACAAACTGTAAAGTGTGGAGGGAAAAAACAATATGAAGAAATCGTTTCTTGTATTAACGCGATCTTGAAATAATCTCAACACCCCCCCCCCCCCCCGGGAAACCCTGGGCTGAATTATAGAGGCAATGTGTCGCCCATGCAGCATGATCCCTCTCTCGGTCTGTCTAGTTTACTCCAGAGGAAAGGTATCTTTTACAAGTATTCATCACAATTATAAGCGGTTTTTGTCTTCCCGGATTTCACTTCTGGATTTTCTCGTGTAGAGATTGTATGAGAGGATGTTTATTTATGTTCCTGATTCTTTTTATATTCTCTTTCCTCTATTAACCTGAATGTTTCTATGTGATTTATCTCTTCTTCTTGTACTGTTTATTAGGAATTATGATTTTTACTAATGAGATGAGATGGCTTTCGCTTATGTGGTTAGCGCTTCATGAGTTATGTCTTCTTTTACCGCCATCAGGACCTTGTATTTGTTGTTGTTGTTGTTGTTGTGGTTGTTGTTTTCTCAGCGTTATATTCCGGTGATATATCACTTACATCGAGCCATATTTATTATGCCCCTTTTATCACTTTGTTCAGTTTTATCCTGAAATCTGTCACAAGTGGTTCATAGTCTGAGTCGGAGTCTGCTTCAGGCAATGTCCTTGCGTATGTTACACGTCTTCCATTTTGTTGTCTTCAGTTGAAATTAGTTTGGTTCATGCAGCTACCATCGGCTGGGGTCCAAGTGTAGATGTTGACAAATAAGGTGTTTGTGATTGAAATATGGTGTGATGTTACCGGTAGATATGAAAGGAATCATCACTGGGGGACATAACATCAATAACATTAGATATGCGGATGATACAGTGTTGACTGCAGACAATGAGCAGGATAGGAAACATTTAGTAGATGCGATTGATGTACGTTGTGAACAACTTGGGTTAGAATTAAATTGTAAGAAGACACAGATTATGGTCGCCACTAAGAAGGAAATAACACAAGTAAATGGGAATATTCTTAAACAAGTGAATCGGTACAATTATCTCGGAACAGTCACAACATCTTATGGGAGATGCCTTGAAGAGATTTGAACAAGAATCGCCACGGCGAAGGCTGCCTTTTGCAAGATGAAAAACATACTGACCAAATACAAGATGTCATTTGCAACGAGAAAAAAGAGTGTTGATGTGCAACATAGAACCTGTGCTTTGGTATGGAAGTGAAGCGTGGACAATGAGCAGACAAGCTGAAAAGGCAGAAAATGGACTTTAGGCGGCCTGGTGTGCCTTGCCAGTGAGAAGTCCTGATCGCTCGGGTCCACATCGATTGACGGACGTCAGTCGCGGCGATCGGGCAAATCTTGAGCTACGAACTACGATGGGTGACGTTGTAATATTCTGTTGTGATGATTTGGCCGTGTCCAGCGTGTGCCACGTGGTCTAGTGTTTACACACCCGCTTCACGCGCCAGTGATCCGGGGTTTGTTTCCGGGTCCGGTCAAGGATAATTACTACTGGCGTGCTCAAACGAGAGCGAAACTCGAGTCTAGTGCTTCCACATTTACGTGGATAGGCCTTAGGTTCATACCAGAATACGATCAGCGTTGCCAGTAGTGGGTTGTGCTCAATATTTAAATCTCAAATCCCGAAACAACCAAATAAATCAATTTGATTATTGCTCGTTGGACTTTAGGCGGCGTGGTGTGCCTTGCCAGTGAGAAGACCTGATCGCTCGGGTCCACATCGATTGACGGACATCAGTCGTGGCGATCGGGCAAATCTTGAGCTACGAACTACGATGGGTGACGTTGTAATATTCTGTTGTGATGGTTTGGCCATGTCCAGCGTGTGCCACGTGGTCTAGTGTTTACACACCCGCTTCACACGCCAGTGATCCGGGGTTTGTTTCCGGGTCCGGTCAAGGATATGTACTACTGACGAGCTCAAACGAGAGCGAAACTCGAGTATAGTGCTTCCATATTGACGTGGATAGGCCTTAGGGTCATACCAGAATACGATCAGCGTTGCCAGTAGTATGTTGTGCTCAATTTTTAAAGCTGAAAAGCATCTGATGGCTGTGGAAATATGGTTTCTGAGGAGAATGCAAAGATTACCATGGACAGACAGAAAAACCAATGACCATATCCTACAAGAAACAAATAAAAACCATAAACTGATTAGAGAAGTTATACGTAGACTGATTAGAGAAATCACAATTTGTTGGTCACGTTATGAGAAGAAATAAATTGGAGAACTTGGTGACAACTGGCAACTTCGAGGGGAAGAGAACACGGGGAGGGCAGAGAAGTAAATACCTAGATGGCTTAGCCACGCTGTATGGTCGAGACAAGAACACTGAGCTGATCCACGATTCTGGTGATTGAGTGAGATGGCAAAATATGACCGCATATGTTTACCGGCATGGCACATGATGATTATGATGATGATTGAAATATTCTTTTCTATATCATATTTAATCAGATTCTGTCCTATATCGAAAGGTCCTCATACCTTTGCTTCTTCTTTTTCCTTTTTTTTTCAAATACAATTTTCGCTATGAAATTCCGAATGTTTTTCACCTTTTCTAATTTCTCTTGAAAACTACCGCAAAATTATTTCCGAATTTCATGCTCTTCTAGTGTAGTTGTTGAAGTAAAGATATTTCTAATGGTTATGTTCTTTTCCCTTGGTTTAAGTATATTGCATAAAATCATATTTGGCCTACAAAGCTCTTAGTCTATGTTACGCATCTTCCTTCTGATGTTATGGTTTCAAACATTTGAATTTATTGACTTGGTAAAGTATCTTACCTTCTTTATTACATCAAATGTAACTGTAAATTTTTTCTTTGATAATAAATATTTATGTTTTCTTGATATTAAAGGAAAGTCATTTTTTTCCCTCTCTATTACTGTATTGTCCAGCATTTATTGCGGATATCTTGCGTGTTCAGCTATCAATACTGTGTTAGTTAGTTAGTTAGTTAGTTAGTCGACAGATAATCCTCATTGCACCTGGAACCATTCAGTCCATAAGTGCTTGGATCCCCTCCTCAGCAAATCCCGCAGCGTGTAGCGGCTCACGACACCAGTTCTGTGTTGGTTTATTACTCTTATTTGGCTTCCTGCGTAATGTTTTGTTTGGCCACACCTCTGTTAACTTGCTGTTCTCGCAGCCTGACTATGGTTGTAGATTCCCAGTCATCGTTTGGTTCTCGTAAACGACTTACTTCTCGTAGAGCATTCAGAATGTCTGCCTGTTCCATGGTTCGTCCGCCTTCCACAGTTGCCCTACCGGCAAGCCTGTCAGCCTGCTCATTCCCTTGTACACCCACATGTCCTGGCACGAAGGTGAAACTAATCTTTGCCAGTCGTGACCGTTCCAGAGACAGCAGCCACTCTCTTCGGACCGACCCCATCTCCATCCTCCTGAGCATACTCATTGAGTCACTAAGGACACATGCCCGATTGAATGTCTGTGTCTCGAGCCATGTTATTGCTTTACTTACTGCCATAACTTCCATAGTCAGGCTGCTTGTGGTCAAAGCAAAAGCTCCAGACTCTTCCTTCACCATTTTCCCTCCGGCCTGACCCGTAAAGGCCCATGAACTTCTCACTCCTCGGACGACCGACCCATCCGTGTAACTGAACGTATCATCCTCTAAAGAATTCTCGAAGATCAGAGCCTGTACTTCCGCCTCCACAGCAGTTGGATTTCTTGTCTGCATTTCCTGTCTACTTGAATGCACACTGAAAAGGATGTACAAAACACTGTTGGCACTTATACCCACTCCTCGCCAGGTTCTAAGTCCTCAAGTGAACACACCTGCTGAAGAAAGTCTTCGGCTTGACTCATCCACGACTTTCCTCTTTTTAACCTGCTGTCCTTTATCTTCTTAATCTCGCTAAGCAGTGGCTGTTATGTGGTTGCGTTGACTCTGTTTCTTGGCAAATTTGTATTCTGTCCCTCATGGTTGGAAAATCAAGAAGGTAGCCCATCGCCCTGCATGCTGTATCTCTTGTGCATCCAAGAATAATGCGCATAGCTTCGTTCTGTATCCTTTCCATCCTTTCTATCTGCTTATGGCTGAAAGTCAGGATCGCCATCCCATATTCCAAAACAGAAAAGACCAGATCCTCCTAAAGAAGACATAGATGACGCTGCTCACAGTTTGTCAATGCCATCTTCTGCATCGCAGCCAAACCCTGCTTGGCCTTTGTTATCACCTGGTCTACGTGCTCAGTATAAGCTAGGCTTCGATCAAATCGTATCCCCAGGTAATTCATTGCCTGCGTTCTTTCCACCGTCTCTGAACCCAGATGACGCAGGTTGTTTAAGTTACTCCAACTTGTATTCCTGACCTTTCTTTGATCTCTCCCATTATAATTTCGCTATATAGAGAAAAAAAGATTCGGTTACAATACACATCCTTGTTATTACTCCTTGCTCTGTGTGTGTGTGTGTGCGCGTGCGTGTGTGCGTGCGTGCGCGCGCGCGCGCGTGTGTGTGTGTGTGTTCATAACAGCACACTATAGCTCCCATTTTAATTGCTACTACTTGTGTCCGGTAAACATGCTTTATTTTCTGGGAGGTTTCCTTCCATCAAAGGCATGCTGTTCTTCACTAATTTCCATTTTTAATTTCCTCCTTGTTCTTCTCATTATAATTCTGAGCGGGAGTAAGGTTCCATGGTTTACATCGTTGATTGTACAAAACTGTTGGCATTCAACTGCATAGGAGCATGACACGACTGGATGAAATACATAGAATCCTACATCCTCGCAGGCCTTGAGTGGAGCATCTTCTAACAAAACGGCTGTTGTAAATACCCCCACTCCATATCCAGAATCCCCAGCCAATGTATTTGTCTGCTTTATTAATTCTGATTATATGAGCCATGCAATTCATTACTTTCTGAAACCCGCCATTTCTATAACGTTAAATCATCTCTCTTTTCACTGTTTTTTTTTTATTAATTTGTAATTTCGCAAATGCCAATAAGATAATAATATAAGATTTGCTTGTAATGAAAAAGAGATGCAAATATTTCAAAATGGATGAGGAGGAATTTGCAAGCAGAACAATGTCGGGGAAAACCAGGAAGCATGTGTTATTATTTGTGATATGGAATATTTTGTCTGTCTATTTCTAAATGCACAAAGAAATGGGAAATGGGAGGGGGTGGGGGGGGGGGAGAGAGAGAGAGAGAGAGAGAGAGAGAGAGATGTGAAGAGAGAGAACAAATGGAGAAAGAACAAAAGAGATAGAAAGAGGGGGAGAGGGGGAAAGAAGAAAGACAGGCAAATACTGGATGTAGATAGTAGAAGATTGGATTGGCATAAAACAACAATTTGAGGGTTACATTTGCAGAAAGGCTGGACGGATCTAACAGCTGACGGCAAACACACAGCTAGACAGGTGGCTCTGGATAGGACATACAATGAAAATATCTGAGAATAGTTTGACTAGCAAGGACTTTGTCTGCAACGCACAAGGCAAAATAAATATAGGAAGACACAAAAGCACATCAAGAAAAGAATTAGAGGCATACATGAACGATATGGTTAGGGCAAGGAAGGAGGTGCATGCGCTAGCTTAGTTGGGAAGTAGCAGTAAGTTTCCGGTCTCCCTGGCGTAGGCGTTAACGACTTTCTTTGTGATCCCGTATATCCACGTGACGAACATAACTGCGCTAGATTCGGCAGCGGATCGCGCCGCATTGGTTACCTACGGGGTATGTGAGCCGGTCGCTCATGAAGCAATGGCAAACTTTTTTTTTTCTGCGTATCCTTTACAGGACATCGCTGTCAACAGCAGCATCTTTCAGCTGTCTGTTGATTTCTTGGCAAGATTACGCTCAGTAGTTTGCCATTGCTTTCTGAGCGGCCGGCTCAGTTATCCCGCAAGTCACCAGCGGGGGTCGAACCGCTTCCAGCTCTCGTCCGCTACGAGACTCTGCGTGATAAACGGGATTACGGAGAAAGTGTTGTAATCCCTCGGCCAGAGAGACCGGCTTAATGGCAAACTACTGAGCGTAATCTTGCCAAGACATCAACAGCAGCTGAAAAATGCTGGTGTTGACTGCAATGTCCTGTAAAGGATATGCGGATGAAAAGCAATGAGTTAGTTAAGGGCCTACGCCCCTATATGCAGAAAGGGAGGGGAGAGATAAAGGAGTACAGAAGAAGAGATTGTATATACTCTGCTTGTTTATCTACGTCAGGCCGTCATTATTATCGTCATGCAGCAAGTTATGTCTAGATCATCCCTTTCATCATTCTTAATGTTGCATGTCCTTTGTAACAATACAACACGGAAACAATACACGGGACACTATTTTCCATTCACTGAATGATTCCAAAGCAGCACAATCGGCAGCACTGATGTAAACTGGTTACCAAAACACATGCAATGTGACCAAGTTCGCATTCACAGCTTCTATGAAATTCCTCTGCTTAACAAAATGTCACTGTTATCTACTGCCTTGCGGTGTAGGACTGGGGGGGGGGGGGGGGGGGTCTTGAGTTTGGGGAATTAAGACCGCCTGACTAGTGCCGTCGCCGCAAACTGTGCAGGTTTTGGGTTTTATTTTTGTTCACGACAGAAAACCTCAACAACAACATGCAATTTACCATTTTTACTGTCAAGGACAGATATTATTCCATGTGGTTAAATTCTTGATTTGGTTGGGTTTTTTTTTTTTTGTTTTTTTTTTTTTCGAAGAAATATATTATTACATTTTACTATTAATGTAAAGTTCCTCGTCATTATTAAGTGCCTTCCCGGTTAATGTAGGCGTTCGTGTCTTTCCACAGATTTTGCTCTTGTGGTTTGTGTTAACTTTGCTGATGCTATCTATTCTCAGCAGTTGACGTAAGTGTTCGTGCCTCTCGACACATTGTTGCTTTGGTTCAAATCTGCTGATGATATTCCTCCAAGCCACCGCATCAGTCCATCCAGCATAATTTATCTCGGTCTTCTTCTTCCTCTCTGTTCAAGGTATTCGCAACATTCGTCTCAGAAACCACATATCGATTGTTTTCAAATTCTTCCTAATTACACATTATACTTGTATATAGCACTTTCGCATTCTTGTCAAAATTCCAGTTGCGTGACACAATTTAGGTTCTATATAGATAGTTAACATTTTTGCCCAAATCGCAAATGCATGACCCAATATAGATTCTTTATAGCACGTTAACATTCTGTTCAAAGTCACCAATGCACGATACAGCGGCAGTGTTACAAAGCATGTTAACATTCTTGTCCAAGTCACTAATGCACGAAACAGCGAGACTGTTACATAGCACTTTAACATTATTGTGGAAGACGAAAACGCACACGACCTATAGGCTATATACATTGCTGTGGTTTAGGGCATATTGAGACGCACAGTTTCACAATTCACCGTTATACCGAGTCGAGAATAACAAATAATCTACGGACGATTTGAAAGCAGACCTCTGAGCATTAATTACGATGATATGCGGTCGGCCGCTCACGAAGCATTGGCAAACTACTGAACTAACATTGTCCGGTAAATCTTGAACAATCATTAAATACTGGGATTGTTTGCAACGTTCTGTAAATGACATTGAACTAGCTTTTCTAACAGCACTTAAATACTCTATATCATCATCGTCACCATCATCGTCATTAATATTGCGATCTGGCTTGAGCGCACACTTTGCT
This sequence comes from Cepaea hortensis, assembly GCA_963921405.1. Taxonomy (NCBI): domain Eukaryota; kingdom Metazoa; phylum Mollusca; class Gastropoda; order Stylommatophora; family Helicidae; genus Cepaea; species Cepaea hortensis. The sequence continues at coordinate 47,721,773 of OY992883.1, read as the reverse complement.
ACACAGCCATAAATCTCCACCATCATTTGGCTGTTGATGTGCTGATATTTGTCAATAACATGATGCCCGATGTGTACAACCTTCTTTCTTTGCCTTCCTCTATTTCTGTTCCCGTTAGTCTCACCAGCTGTTGCAGTACCCCTGTGTCTTCTGTTCTCGTGATATAGCCACACTGTGTCATTCTAGTGTCTGTAAATGTTGTCTTTGCGTTGTGGCTCTTAAAACATGTTTATTACTAATTTTAACACAGTGTGTCATTCTGGTGTCTGTAAAAGGTGTCTTTGCGTTGTCTTCTTCTTCTTCAGCCTTCCGAGCCATTGAGGTTCTTTGCTGCAGATACAAGCCGTCTCCATTCGTCTCTCTGGTTGACCTTCTCTTGCCAGTCGCTGATTCTAAGTGCTTGTAGGTCTGTATATATATTATCTCTCCACCGTCTTCTTGGTCTACCTCGGGGTCTACGAAACAGATACATGAGTCTTTGCGTTGTGGCTCTTAATAATATGTATATTACTCATTTTGACTATCGTTTTTCTGTAACATTGCTTGTCCTTTGCAGGACGTTCTATCAACAACAGATTGATTTTCTGAGCAATTTTACGTCCGATATTTTGCCATTGCTTTCTAAACAAGAAGTCCTCATTTTAAGCCAACTTAATATTGATGTGGTCAATGAACCCCTTCGAGAGGGGCACCGTAGGTTTAAGAGCGAGTACTGTTATCCTTTCGGTCACGACTACTTCTATTGTCTGTCTAGATATTTTAAATGTCAATCTGTTTTACCGCGTTTATGTGGCTGCTCGGGATTACGACAGTTTTATTAGTATTGTTTCGTCTTGTATTGGAGTATTGGTTTTCAAAGAATCTTGATATTAATGTCCGGTTAAAAACAGCAAGGGATTAACCGTGATACGATTACCGTAATGGAAATTGTCTAGACAGGATATGTAGTTGTTATGGAGACGCTCGACGTAAACAGTCTAATGCATGGCTAAACAAACACGCATTGATACGTCAGATGCTAAGAACAGATGTCAGACATGACCATATAATATATGGATAAGGAAGTCTTGTAGACTGAAACATTAGGATAACAAGCACAGGACGAATGAACAAACTTTATTTTCAAAGGGATAAGAATTGGGCACGCATTATGTCCGTCTTATATCTTACCTCCCATACGTTATTTCATTCAAACATGACTTATGAAGCTAATTTTAGACAACAACAGAATAAAATGCATTAAAAAAACGCATGAAAACTAATCAATAATACATGACTCACTAAAGCAAGTTTTAACATGGCCATTATAAATACCTAAGACATACCATACATACGTACCATACATATGGGAATGTTTATTATACTAGTTGTCGTTTGAGATCACCTGTTATTATTTTTGTAGTCTGTATTGCGATAGTGTTCAAACAGTTGGTGGTGGTGTCTTTGATTTCTTGTGGAAGATTATTCCACTACTGAGTAGCAGAGTACGCTAAACTTGTTTTATATAAGTCCATCCTAGGTTTAAGGACATGAAATATGTTCAGTCATTCGCTATGTCCTGAGTTATATTTAATCAATGGCCAAAGGTAGCGAGGAGCATTATGAAATAGGATTTTGTGGATTAGTTTGGCCTTGTTAAAAAGTAAGCGTTTGTGGAGTGGCAGTAACTGAAGACGTTCATAAAGGTTACAATTGTCGGTAAGCATTTTACCAATAATTAAACGCACTGCAGAGATAGTCGAGGCGATAAATATCAAACACCAGTAAACAAACACATTTGATTTGACTTGGCTTTCGTAATGGATAACTTTCGTTGCACATGGATATCTGCATAAGTATTTCCATCTATTTTCATAGATCACTTTCATTGCACATGGATATCTGCATAAGTATTTCCATCTCTTTTCATAGATCACTTTCATTGCACATGGATATCTGCATAAGTATTTCCATCTCTTTTCATAGATCACTTTCATTGCACATGGATATCTCCCTAAGTGTTTCCATTTTTTCTCATAGATCACTTTCATTGCACATGGATGTCTGCATACGTATTTCCATTTCTTCTCAAAGATCACACAAGATGAGTCCCAGCACAGCGCAAGAACGCCGTAGCAACTGTGAGGAGCTAAATCTATGCATAGTTTCTTCTGGGTATATTTTGTAATTTTTACATTTATCCTGGACAGTGGCTTATTCCGTCTGCTCTTTTCTATCTCTTCCGAAGGATTCTTAACGTTCACAAAGCGCACGTGTCCTTTAAGTGTTCCACCCTTGTCCAAAAACGTTAGACGTCGAATCCACTGTCCTAGGATCACCGGAGAATATGCGACACTTTTCTTTATTAGTAACATTCAACCAGTCCATAGCCTGCATCGAACCAGGTCTGCGTTAGTTAGAACCGACCGTCGTAACACTAATTCACTCCACCCCCCTAAATACGTAGAATATGTAAAACCCTACATAACATCATCATCATCATCATCATCATCATCATCATCATGCTGCATGGCGTTTGCAGAACGTCGTTCTCATCACGGCCCGACGAAGCATGTCTCGATCCCTTGCCAGTTTTCCTGCCTCTTGCATGCTGACGCTTAAGGTGTCCGCAACACCCTGTGTCCGTCTTGGTGCTGGTCGCCTATGCCTCTTCTGTCAGAAACCAACGCCTTCCATTACTGTTCTTCGAAACCACTGTGAAGGTTTAATATGACTAAAGTATTTCTGTATCTCAGACGTGATATTGGTTTTCAGCCACTTTTAAATCAGACCTTGTAGAATGTTAATATTTTTTTTCTTTTTCTTGGTCCACGATATTTTAAAAACTGTCCTATAACATTTGAGTGTGAAAGCCCCGAATGTTCTTCTTCAGTGAATGCGAAGTGAGGCATGATTTAGATCAGTATGTTGCTACAGTTATCAAACATGTTACTGCAGCATGATTGCTGGTGTTATACCTAAGGATCTTAATATTATTTGCCGCTTCTTTCCTATGGCCAATATACATCTTTTAAACAGTCCCCATTGTTGCTGATTATGAAGCCAAGATATTACAAGTTAAGACTGTAAACATCGAAGAAAATCAGAAGTAAACTGTATCATGTTTCGGAAACTGATGCACTTCAGTTTCAGTAAACGCTACAGAGGGGGGTTACAAGTCGCAATAGTGAAAGTTATGATAACTGGAATATCAGACAAAGGCAAAGAAACAAGACGGTAACGGACACTTCTACTCACCGTAATGTGTTTTGGGCATATAGTGTTAGTCGCCTTTACTTTCCAATATAACTCCTTGCATACATTTTAGGTTTGACCGACCAGGACGCCTAGTTCATTTTTAAACGTCCACCTCGATGTGAATTCAAATCTAACCACCGGGCTGGCAGACAAGCGTCTAACCACTTCAGACAAGCGCCTAGACACTTCAGACAAGCGTCTAGCCACTTCAGACAAGCGTCTAGCCAATTCAGACAAGCGTCTAGCCACTTCAGATAAGCATCTAGCCAATTCAGACAAGCGTCTAGCCACTTCAGACAAGCGTCTAGCCAATTCAGACAAGCGTCTAGCCACTTCAGACAAGCATCTAGCCAATTCAGACAAGCGTCTAGCCACTTCAGACAAGCGTCTAGCCAATTCAGACAAGCGTTTAGCCACTTCAGACAAGCATCTAGCCAATTCAGACAAGTGTCTAGCCACTTCAGACAAGCGTCTAGCCAATTCAGACAAGCGTCTAGCCACTTCAGACACGCGTCTAACCACTTCAGACAAGCGTCTAACCACTTCAGACCAGCGTCTAGCCACTTCCTGTACAGGTTAAGACACGGACCAGGTTGGACGTGTTTAACAAGTGCGAGAATGGCATCCGTCTAGTGCCTTATGTACAATATGTTTTAAGTGCGAGTGATAGTTGTGGTGTTTATGTTAGGCAAATGCAAATGAAGAATTAATTGTAAATGTGAAGCCGCGGAATAAATTATGGAAATTATGGACTTTTGTTGTGTACTTCAGTTAGACTTGTGACGTCGATGCGTGAGTCGGAGAGGACGGGTAACTTGTAAACATGGATAAGTAGTCAAGGTCTGGATGGTAAAGTGTTTAGAAGAGAGCAACTCATGGCGTACAGAACTTTAGATATTCAAATACGGAGCACAAACGCATCGCCATGAGTAAATGCCAGCCATGGATCGATCTTGCTAATAGAATGACAACAAGCAGAAGCGAGATTAAGCAACGGCCTAAAGTTAGGTCCATGACACTGGGAATGAAAAGAGAGTTGATGAAAGAAATAAACAAGAGGCAAGTGAAATATTTCAGCCACGTTTAAAAACATAATACTCTTATAAAATCCATAAGGTAAGGCAGAGGGCAAGCGAGCAAGAGGTAAATAACGATACACTTGGGAAGATAACATCAAGATATGGACGAACAGCATTCTGACATAATGTACAGTCAGAACGAAAGACAAACAGTGTTGGAGATCCTTTGCAGCCAACCATCATCGTGGTGACGGCACCTGGTTGACTGATGTAAAATTATCCACTTGGTTATGATTGTCCCTTCTATTTCCATTTCACATTTTGGTGACTCTTTTTTCTTTGATATCACCATTGTTAGCGTTTTCTTGATATTTAAGGAGAGTCCTTTCATTGCACTCTCTGTTCCAATGTCCAAAAATTATTGTAGATCTTTTGCATTTCCCGCTATCAATACTGTGTCATCTGCGTAGCGTAGATTGTTTTTACAAGAGGTGTTCCGAAAACAATGCACTATATCGTTTTTCTTAGCTAATAATGAAGATAGAAGCATGCACTTTTGCACTCTTCAAATATGGCATGTGCTGATTGTCTACACTAAATTGCAACCCAACGGGCCAAATAATTTGACTGCCCTAAACCGTTGAATTGGGGCGTGTTAGCAACTTGCGTTATAAGCAGCGAATTGTGATAAAATTATTCTTTACAGAGAAGGAAACTGTTGTGGGCATTCACAAGCGTGTATGTGATGTGTATGTAAGTTTTGCAGTCGACAGGACTACAGTAAGTCACTTGGTTAAGATAATCTAATAATCAGGAAGTTGAGATACGGGGATGCTTAATCGGCAGCCCAGTGGACGTCCTGCCACAGTCACAAACGCAGAAATCTTGAAATGCGCTGAAGGCATTATTCTTACTGACAGGCGAATCACTACTCAACAGTTGGCCTTACAGCTGTCAGTTAGTAATGGTAGTGCAAATGCAGTTATAACAACTCTTGGATTTTCTAATGTTTATACAAGATGGGCCGTCTCTCTGGCCTAGGGGTTAAACTACTTTCTCCGTAATAACGCATTTATACACGTAGGGTAATGCAGCACGCGAGAATTGGAAGCTGTTCTCGCCGCGTTGGTAACTTACTGGATAAGTGAGCCGGTCGCTCAGAAAGCCATGGCAATCTACTGAGCGTAATCTTGCCAAGAAATCAACGACAGCGGTAAAATTATTTTGTTGACAGCGATGTTCTGTAAAGGATATGCGGGGGGGGGGGGGGGGGGGGGCAAGATGGGCTCCTCGAAGTCTCACAAATGACCACCGATTGCAAATGAAAGCAATTTCTTCAGAATTGTTGAAGCGTTTCGATGCTGATGGAGATAACTTTTTGGTTAAGATCGTCACAAGTGATGAATTGGGCACATCATTTTGTACCTGAGGCAAAAAGACAGTCAATGGAGTGGCATCATCCACAATCACCAAGAAGAAATAAATTCAAGACAACTCCTTCAGCTGGAAAGTTCATGATCACTATCTTTTGGGACATTGAAAGTATGATTCTTGTGGATGTTACGCCAATAGGAGAGACAATCAATTTGCAAGCTTACATTAAGACATTGAAAATAAAACTATCACCGTTTTCACAGAGTTCGGTCGCACAAGAATTCAGCAGACAATGCGCCCCTTCACACAAATCGTGCAACACGCAATCACCACATTTGGTTGGACTGTACCACTCCATCCACTCCATAATCCCGATTTGGCACCCTCTGATTTTCATCTATTTGGTCCACTTAAAGATGCACTCCATGGGAAAATGTTTGAAGGTGATGAAAGAGAGATTCATACTGCGAAGAAATGGCTACATGATCAAGACAAAATCTGGTACGGGCAAGGAATGCATGCACTTGTTTCGCGCTGGCAAAAAGTCGTTCAAGTTGATGGGGATTATTTTGAATAATGCCGGTGTTTACATGACATATCCATGTATATTGTGTATAAATGTCATGCTCTTTGAATGAATAGCTCCTGCGAAAACGAGGTGGCGCATTACTTTCTAAACGCCTCTCATATTATAACCTGCTATTAGTATTCCTAACGAGAGGTTTTCCAGAAGGTTGTTATGGCAGCGAGGTTCTGCAAAGGACATGCTACTGAATGAATGATTGAATGAATGAATTAGTATTCCTTGCTTCTCTTTGATCTGTCTCATTATTACTTCGCTAAATAGGAAGAAGGGATCCGGTGACAATCCATATCCCTGTCGTACTCCTAGCTTTATTTGTTCATTATTGCCCATTTATTTTCCATTGTAATTGTTTTTACCTGATTTATGTAAACATTTTTTATTATTCTGAGATCTTTCTCATCAATGTTGATATCTTCTAACATTTTAAGTTGGCGCAATGTTTAAATTCTTTTGATGTTCACAAACTTCTGCCTTTAGCATTCTCATTTTGATATCTTTATCTGTTCCCACATCTTTGCTATGCTGCTAACTAGATAGGTGTATGATTCCGTTTCTTGAAGTGAGGTGTCACCAAGAAAGACAGGATTATTAGTTGCTTAATTTACTCTCATTAGCTTCGTCTGTCCCCTGTGAATTTTAAACCTAATTGCTGTGACCTCCCGTTCAATGTGTATAGTTTATCTTGCATCTGATTTCCTATGTTAGACCAGAGAGCAATGTAAATACTCATCTCGTAGACATTAAACCCTACGTGGGTATAACTCCTGTATAAACAAACAGAGCAGGTGGTACTTCCGTATGGTAGAAATGTAAAGATACCGCTTTGTGCTGGGTTTTAACGAGTTGGTATGGGAGCCGGTCTTTCAAAAAGCAATGACAAACTACTGAACGTAAACTTGCCAAGACATCAATAACAGCAGTAACATGCTGGTGTTGACAGCGATGCCCTGAAAAAAAGATTTGAAAAAAAAAGGTAAAGCAGATAGTACCGTTGGGTAGTGAAGATTTAGGTCTTCATATATTCTGGATCTTGACATATGATGTCAGGTGGCCAGTTGCCTTCATCGTAGCTTTGCTTTCCCTAAGAAATCCCAGAAAATGCTTAATATTGTCTGACAAAAATAATTCTGTCTCTGCTGGGGTTTGTTCGGCGTGGCTGATAGGGTTAACAAACTTAAACTTTCTCATTTGACGGCGGAGTAGTGAGTTTGTTCCACATGCCGGTCAGATGGATTTCAGTCTTGACATCTCGTTCAGAAAGTAATGGCAAACTACTGAGTCTAAATTTGTCTTGTTAATCACAAATAAGCACAACAGGACTGGATGTCACTGCAACGTCCTGTAATCGACATGCAAAATTAAGAAAGCTGGGGATGGAACAGCCGCCAATGACTTGGCAAGCTAGCGCTAACCACTAAACCATTGATCATATGTCGAAATAGGGCTTCTTTCACTCAATGATAGCACCAGTTCATTCAGTGGTTTCTGTAAATTAACAAAGGCAAATATGATTATCCTGAACCAAAAAATGTACAGAGACATAATTGCACTGGAAATGCTTCTGTGTTTTCTAATATACCTCCGCTGATTAGCTTCTGTTCGTTATTAATTCACGAACAAAATTATCATCTCGCCTTATAATTTACTAGGATAAGGTTCTTTTCAATTTCGTTTGTTTTTCAGCTGTATCAAATATATTGTCTTTTCTAGGTGGGCTGATTTTAAAAGCGAAAAAAATGCTATGCTAAATAAAATATTTATTCCATATAAATTTTGCAAATCAAGATATTTAATTACTTGGGTACTTTAATAACATCAAATGGAAGATGTTTTAAGGATATGCTAATAAAAAAAAAACAACTCTGTTCTTTATCTCGTTGATACATCTACAGCTTAATGAAATCCAAGTGCCTAGTTATTTGAATTTCTGCACTTGCCCCAAAATTTACTTTAATTGTACATTTAGCATTATCTGATCCTTTGTTATTACTATTACTTCTGCCTTGTTGAGAAACAAAAGTAAACAATAATTGAATACATCAGCAATGTCATCTTGTCTTCCGCTGTTCTATAATTACTTCTTAAAAGTCCCTCTGCCTCATCATACGTTATCTCTATTCCATGCTGAGGTTTGTGTCCACCTTCCTTTGCAAGTCTTCATATGTCCTGGAATCTTGCAATCTCAAGAGATCTATTCTATCGTTCTGGATTTCTGACACAGTCAATGGAGTGTTGCTCTAAATAAAGTCTGCTAGATCTGCATGTTTCTCATGTTTAGTGTTGAGACACTTAACCGCATCTGTGAAGTTGCATCTGTGAAGAAAGCTACGTATGTCTCTTTATTATTCTCTGTCAACAGCATTTCTCCTGAAGTTTTCAATGTCTCTGTCTCTGCTCTGAAGCTGCTTGAGAATTGTACAGTTGCTGCTGGCTGTGTTTTGCTTGCTCTATTTATTTGTTTAGGTTGAGTAGAATCAATCGATCTCCATTTTCTACTGAGTGTTGTGATGATCCGAATTAATATACCTGAGAATATATGTTGCTTTGGTAATGCTCTCCTATGTAGTCCATGCCTTTGTTTACAGCTCTTTCATTCCAATTGTTTCTTTTTTCGTTACCAGGAATGTTTTCTGTCATCCTGGGCAGAATTGACATGTCTGAAATACTCTACTTCAAGCTTTATTCTGGACAACCCGACCGGACAAAACATGACACGACGTTTTTGGTATGTTGCCTCAGTCTCAGAGCTGGATTACCTGCCATGACTTAACAGGAGGTTTCTTCTTCTGCTGCGTTCATCCGGAGTGGTTTTTTTTCGATGTAATTGCGGTGTATTGTTACGCACCTTTTGGCCTAGACCATTAGGCCAGTACATCCGAATTTTGCGTGCGTTTTTGACCAGGTTAGCATTCCTGAGGACTCTCACTTTTGTGGTGCCGTCCACGTCCCAGCTGGTCAAGTTAGAATGGTCGAATACTTCACGGTCAGCCCTCAAGGGAAGGCAGGGATAGTCCATGGGCATTATCCGCCAGCCAGGGAGGCTTCCATAGTTTCAGAGCCGACACATGGCGCTCTGGTGCTGGGCTCACCGAGGAAATCCCCATGTCCTGCTCATGGCTGTTTTAATTCCTCTCTTCAATGTATTGGGCCTTGCGTTCGCTACGGGTAGTCCCCCGCACAGATCAGGAGCGGTCGGACTGCAGATGGTATGCACTCAGCGAGCTTTCGATTCGGACATGTGCTTGTCGCTGTGCCCGGAAACAAAATAGTTAGAGCTGTTCCGGGCACGACGGACATTCGGAAAACTAGCTAGTCAGAGCTGTTCCGGACGCGAAGGACATTCAGAAGACTAGTTAGCCAGAGCTGTTTCGAGCACGTGGGACATTTCACTCGGACGTTTTTGCGTTGTGCCAGTTTATTTTGCAACCTTTCGGCTGGCACATCCGACTTCTTCGGGCATTTTTACGGGTTTGCCTTCCCGGGGTTTCGAGGGACATTAGTTTCTTACTGTTGTGGTATCGCCCACATCTTCTTATTCTTCTGCGTTCATCCGGAGTGTTCTTTCAGATGTGATTGCGGTGTGTCTGGTTAGGCACCCTTGGGCCGAAACCCTTAGGCCAAAACATCCGACTTTAGCGTGCATTTTTGACCAGGTTAGCATTCCTGCGGGACTCACACTTTTGTGGTGCCGTCCACATCCCAGCTCGTCAAGTTAGAACGGTCGAATACTTCACGATAAGTCTTCAAGGGAAGGCAGGGACAGGCCATGGCATTTTCAGCCATCCAGGGTGGTTTCCATTGTTGCAGAGCCGACACATATCGCTCTATTGCTGGTCTCACCGAGAGAATCGTAACGTCCAGCTCATGGCTGCTTTAATTCCTCTCTTCAATGTATTGGGCCTTTCGTTCGCTACGTGCCGCTCCCCGCACAAACCAGGGACGGTCGGACTGCAGATGGTATCCACTCAGCAAGCTTTCGTTTCGAACATGTGCTAGTCGCTGTGACAGAAAAACAAAATAGTTAGAGCTGTTCCGGACACGAAGGACATTCGGAAGACTAGATAGTCAGAGCTGTTCCGCACAAAGGACATTTCACTCGGACGTTTATGCGTTGTGCCTGATTTATTTGCGCCCTTAGGCCAGCACATGCGATTTCAGAGGGCGTTTTTACCAGTTTGCCTTCCGAGGGTTTCGAGGGACGTTAGACTCTTACTGCTGTGGTGTCACCCACATCTCAGCTGGTCAAGGTAGAACGGTCAAGGACATCAGGTCAGCCCTCAAGGGAAGGCAGGGGCAGACCATGGGCATTTCCTGCTATCCAATGAGGCTTCCATAATTGCAGAGCGGCACATAGTGCTCTGGGACTGGGCTCACCCGAGGAATCACCACTTCCTGCTCATGGCTGCTTTAATTCCTCACTTCCATGTATTGGGCATTTCGTTTGCTGCTGCTCGCTCCCGACACGAACCAGGGTCGGACAACCTGCGGTCCAAGGAGGCTTCCATAATTGCAGAGCCGGTGTCGTGGATTTACTTTATTGTGTCGTCCCTGGAGTGAGGGGAATCAACACCCACATTATTTTTAACCCCATATCATTATTCTGGAGAATCCACCAGATTCTGTCCACCACACTCCCTCAGTCAATGGATACCTCTTTCTCTCTCTCTTTCACCACTTGCTCATGCCCCCTCTCACACTTCCCCCAAAAACAACATACTTAACAACTCTAGCTTCAAAAAATTAATAACAGATTAATTTAATAAAGAAAAGTGCATGTATGTGAGAGGTGTATGTGTAGAATGTATGTCGTATACTCTAGTGTGTCTGCAGAATCAGACCGAACAGCTTAGGAGCCAGATCCTATCATCCCGGTAAGGATTACACCACATCATTAGAGTCAGCACAAAATGACCTCACCAAACGATGTGTCCCTCCTGCTAGATGTTGACTTCCTCCGGTGGATTTTTGGATAACCCAGAGACTTGGTCATCAATCACGGATATAGTCAGATACTGATCCTGAATCGATCACACAGCATGTTATTAAATGTCCCTAATGTTCTGAGACTTAAAACATCCCTGTCTTGTGAAAACCCGGAACACTGTCCCTTGACATAACATGATTCCTTTTCTAAAGGTCCTAAAGTTTTCACCCTTACACAGTTATTGTACATAGTCTCATAAGAATATGCTAATTTCCTAAATACTCCCTATTGTTCTTTTCCCATATGATGTGGAAAAACAAATACTATTGTTCTGTTCACAAGTGGTGTGAAAACACAATCATTATCGTTCTGTTCACATGTGGTTTTTGAAACATTAATCTCACGATTGTTCCTTCTCCAAATGATGTGGAAAAAAAAAATCTCCAGTGTTCAGCTCACATGTGGCTTTGATAAATAATTTCCCTATTGACTTCCATGATACCTATCACTAAGAAGTCATCTGTTGGATATGTATATGTTTCGGCTCAACCGAGCCATATTCCTTCAGAGCCCTTTCATCATGGGCCCAGTGCAAAAGCTGCTGAATAACTCTGCCTGCACTAAAGTCTCCATTCTAGTAAGCAGTGATGTTTCAGCTTCACTTAGTAACCTGAGTAACTTGAGTACTTTGAGTAACTTGAGTAACCTGAGTAACTTGAGTAACCTGATGGAACCTGTGAAAGAGAGAGAACACACCGGTGAGAGCAACCGGACACTGACTCCCATTAGATGAGTGTTGGCCGACGGCCTCACTCAGATAAATGACAGTAAACCATACTCTGTCATGGGCAGAGGAGCTCACCACATCGGTCTGAATTAGGGAAAGACAAGGAAAGACCAAAACGTAAAGTGCAGAACCCCTCTAGACCCCCACTGGAAGATCCCACTATTGGACATTTCCCCTATCCCCCCCCCCCAACATCCTCAATCCTTCTAAATATCATCCCACTTCACTATTTCCAACCAGCTGAGCTAATTGACGTCTCACACTAGTTAATTTTAACAATGCGACTGCCCACTGTCGCCGACACTCCTTGAATACCTAACCAAAACTCAACAACACTATGTTCAAGCTCTAGTTCTATTAAACACTTGATTATTCTACGTTATTTACATCTAAACGATTTGTTGTAAATACCTTATAAACACTCAGCTCTATCCTACATCGAATCTATGCTTGCCATAAAAGACACATGTTCCTCAACATTAATTGATACCGAACACGTTAGATTCTTTTCTAAACTAAAACAGAGCGAGTCGAAACACTTCCACCTAGGCCAACTCTCTTGGGCAAACTAACGGTAACAAATTCTGTTTTGCATACAATCGGGGATTTGTCCTTGTGACGTCATTCGATGTAAACACCAGGTTGCCTCCCTGTCGGGACTATTTTCCCGTACATCAAAAGTCCCTCCCGCCTGTGATCTATAGAAATTCATTTCTCCTGTCAACAACAGGTGTCCCCAGGGGCAGACAATCCGTCTCTAACTTCACAAGAACAGTTATTCCCCTTTCTACCCCGAACACAACAGGCTTTTTCTCTCCACGACGATACATCAACCAAATGCCGACAAATTTCTCGTTCCTAGGGAACTCTCAAAGACTTGTAGTTTACTTTGATCCGACTTGAGTTTTTCTCCACTAGTAACAAACAATTGCAGCTATGAATACAGACTGGTTATCTGTTAGTTTATCATCTTATCGTTAACGACAGTGGGTTCGTGACAGCCGGCACATATTGCTCTGAGACTGGGCTCACCCAAGGAATCGTCACGTCCTGCACATGGTTGCTTTAATTCCTCACTTCCATATATTGGGCATTTCGCTCGCCCTTGGCCGCTACCAACACAGACCAGGAACGGTCAGTCTGCGGGCGACATCTACTCAGTAAGCTTTCGCTTCGGACTTCCGCGTTATGGATTCGCTAGCCAAGCGTTCCATTTCGTGACAATGAGACGCTCTTCCACCTTTGACTACGCTAACTCTGTGAGTATAGATACAGACTTTCATCGTAACCATTGCGTGCGATTGTGGCGCTTTTCTACCTTTAGAAACCCTCACGGGGCAGGCTATATGTGCTGCCGGCTCAGCACCTTGCCTCCATGCATCAGTGAGCGAGTAACGACCAGGACCTCTCATCCGGGGATCCCTCATATCCCCCAGCTGAGAGCCTTCGAACAAGTATCTGGGCTAAGCATGTAGCGTGCTCAGCATCTCACCTCCATTTTGAGATAGGTGAGTATCGGCCCGGCTCTCTCATCGAGGGTTAATGGCTTAGAGAAGTTCAGCCATATCCCTCAGCTGAGAGCCTTAGAGTATGTGTCCGGACCGAGAATTAGTGGCAGCGTGCGCCTGATTTGAACTTTTGACTGCTATCCTCAGTCTACCCGCAGAGCAGCAGGCTGTGTCTCTCTTGGTCTGGTCCCTATCCCAAGGTCTGTCTGACATGTAGTTGTGCTTCAGTCGACAAAGCTCTTGGGGTCACTGGGACACGCAAGCCCCTCTACCACGACAAGGTGGAGACACCTCAGAGGGGCCATCGACATTTGATAGGGCAGACATTTGAAAGATGCGTCGCCGGCACATAAGGCCATGCGATCAGCACAAAGTTGTCCAGAGTCACCAGTGGGAACGCAGCCCCGCGAATGGCAACGACGATTGGTTTTGAACTAATAAAAGCGCTCTTTCCGCGAGAATCGGGGCTTGGTAAGCATGTATTAGCTCTAGAATTGCAACAGTTATCCAAGTATGATCGTGTCATCTAAGGAACCTGGACAATGAGCCATTAGCAGTTTCACCGCGAGACAGTGTGAACTTAGACATGCATGGCTTAATCTTTGAGACAAGCATATGATTACAGGCAGGATCAACCAGATATCTATCGGATAGACGGACTATTCACGCACACGCAGGCAACGAGTAGCAATCGCTCAACGCGCTCCCTTGGTACCCGGTGATACATGCAAAACCCCTGGACGCCTACCGACGAGCTTTCAAGCTACGCCAGGCAGGACTGACCTAAAAGCTATACCAGCTTACTGACTGCAGGCCCACTGCTTATCGAGAGAGAATGAGCGCTTATCGAGACTTTGTTGAACGGTCGTACAAAAATTGCTCTTTCGCCCGCTCAAACCACGACTCTGGCTTCGCGCTACGGTCACATTCGCGAAACGCCGGCCTCGCTAACTTGCGTCGGCTGGGAAGTTCCCGATTGGGTGTACCTCACACAGTCATACGAGACAACAAACGCTAGTCGAGGAACTGATCTTGCGAACCAGACCAGCCCTCACAACAGGAGGTTTCAAACACGTCATGTTATATTATGTCATTTTATGTCATGCCATTCAGTCCCGGCGTTGAAGTAGAGTGTTTGAAGCTCAGAAATGCACACCGTGACATGATATCATATGACTCAAACACTCTACTTCATTCTACAGACTGAATTATCTCAAATAGCATGACATTAAATGAAATGACGTGCTTGAAACACTACTTCAGGCCCCGGACTGAATAACGTGATGTGACATAATATGATTGTAATAATCAACTTGAGTCTCCATACTAGAAGGAAACATGAGATAACATACTTGAAACACTCTACTCCAGTCTCCAGACTTGCATACTGTGAAATGACAGCATGACATATTTAAAACACGCTACTTCAATGTCCCGCCTGTATACCGTGACATAACATGCTTGAACAATTCTACTTTAGTCGCCACACTGCATACATGACATAACATGACTGAAATATGCTACTGCAATCTCCATACTGCATACATCACATAACATGACTGAAATACGCTACTGCAATCTCCATACTGCATACATCACATAACATGACTGAAATACGCTACTGCAATCTCAACACTGCATACATCACATAACATGACTGAAATACGCTACTGCAATCTCAACACTGCATACATCACATAACATGACTGAAATATGCTACTGCAATCTCCATACTGCATACATCACATAACATGACTGAAATACGCTACTGCAATCTCAACACTGCATACATCACATAACATGACTGAAATACGCTACTGCAATCTCAACACTGCATACATCACATAACATGACTGAAATACGCTACTGCAATCTCAACACTGCATACATCACATAACATGACTGAAATACGCTACTGCAATCTCAACACTGCATACATCACATAACATGACTGAAATACGCTACTGCAATCTCAACACTGCATACATCACATAACATGACTGAAATACGCTACTGCAATCTCAACACTGCATACATCACATAACATGACTGAAATACGCTACTGCAATCTCCACACTGCATACATCACATAACATGACTGAAATACGCTACTGCAATCTCCATACTGCATACATCACATAACATGTCTGAAATACGCTACTGCAATCTCAACACTGCATACATCACATAACATGACTGAAATACGCTACTGCAATCTCAACACTGTATACATCACATAACATGACTGAAATACGCTACTGCAATCTCAACACTGCATACATCACATAACATGACTGAAATACGCTACTGCAATCTCAACACTGCATACATCACATAACATGACTTAAAATACGCTACTGCAATTTCAACACTGCATACATCACATAACATGACTGAAATACGCTACTGCAATCTCAACACTGCATACATGACATAACATGACTGAAATACGCTACTGCAATCTCAACACTGCATACATGACATAACATGACCGAAACACTACTTTATTTTCCAGACTGCATACTTGATATGACATAGCATGACTGACACACTACTTTATTCTCCAGTGCATGCATGATATGACGCAACATGATTGAAACACTCTACCGTGACATGACATAACATAACGTGATATATTAAAAATACTCCACTTTAATCTCCGACTGGATCACGTGACATGACTTAACATGACTGCTTTAAACACTCTATTTCAGTCCACGGACTGCTTGATCTAAAACAATAGAACATAGTGTTTTGGGAACATTTTATTTAATTTTTTAGACACGACCATTAGCGTGATTTACACATGGCTGGATTGCAGTTAGCGGTTTTACCTGAACATGCGTTAATGAGTTCTAATTAATTTTAAAGTTCTGATATTTCGCGTTTTTTGTTTGTTAAGAAATGACAACTCGGTGGTTTTTTAACCACACTACCCTACCTCCTAAACCCCCTCCTCCACCTGGTTATCATCATCAGATTAATCAATCCGAAGACTTGTGTCACCGCATTGTCTCCTGTCAGAGCAATTCTCATCAGTTCAGCGCATACTAGACAGGTTCGTTAGAGATATGGTTATGACGTTGCTGGTAATGGCGTGAGCGCGGTAGCACCAGGGTTCGATGTTAGTTCTCGATGTTCACTACGGGAAGGAGAGAGTGGCCACCTAATCCTCCGTGCACTAGGTTCAACAAAATATGATGGTCCCAACACTTCAGCCTGCCGTAGCGTATTCCTGCTGCCGAATATTTTTTGTGCTTCAGTATGTGGTGAGTTTATTAACGCTATGCGTTGATTTTGATGGTATGAGGCGTCGGTCGTTCAAAGATAAAATGGCAAACTACTTAACTAACATTCCTTAGTAAATCACAAACAGCCAAAAGTTCTGGGCTTGATTGTAGCGTCCTGTAAAGAACATGCAACTAACTAACTGAGTTTATGTACGTGTGGTAACATTGGAGGCTCTTTTTTTCATTTAATTTTCCCTTGAATTTTACTTTATGGTAGCTCCAGTATCAGACCACACTGCCACCTCCCACGTGTCTGATGTTGTGACCAAGCCCAGGGAACCTCTTGCTGTGTATATGTTCCAGCTGTTGTCTGTGGTGTGGTCATTTCAGACACATGCATGGGGACAGGTATTAAGATAGTTTAGTTTCCTTTTTAGTTTTAGTCGATGGATCAACATCACGGCACACGGGTGTAACCCATAAGTGCTCCGTTCTCCTCCTAACTCAAATCTGAGTCTGGAGAAACTCAGCTCAGTGCACGAACTCCGTAGCACCAGCGAGGATCCTGAAATACTTTGGGTAGGTTTTTAACTTGAAATTTTGCCCGGGCAGCGCTTTTTCGATTTCCAACTGCCAAGGGATTTTTTACGTGCGCAACAATACACACGGGCGTCCGATCTCCCTTCCCGGAGACCAGGGGAAATTTTATTACTAGAAGTTCACGTGAAAAAATCCCGGTCCTCACCGGGGCTTGAACCCGGGACCTCCAATACTCTAGGCGGACATCATACCTCGAGACCACGCAGCCCCCCCCCACCCCACCCACCCCACCCCACCCCGCCCCACCCCGCGTATTAAAAGATAACCTTATATCTCACCTCGGGTGCCTGCTGGTTTTACGAAACTCCAAACTAGGTTTGTGCGATACGTCCTAGTCCCCTTCTTCTGCGTTCATCCAAGGTGTTACTTTTTTTTTTCCAGATGTAATTGCGGTATAATTGCTGTGAATTGTTATGCACACTTGGGCCTAGACCCTTATGGCAACACATCTGACTTTTGCGTGCGTTTTTTAAACCAGGTTAGCATTCCTGGGGGACTCTCACTTTTTTGGTGCCTTCCACAGCCCAGTTGGAACAGTCGAAGGCTTTACGGTCCGCCCTCAAGGAAAGGCAGGGACAGTCCATGGGCATTTTCCGGCATCCAAGGGGGCTTCCATAATTGCAGGGCCGACACATAGCGCTCTGGTGCTGGGTTCACCCAAGGAATCGCCACATCCTGCGCATGGCTGCTTTATTTCCTCACTTCCAATTTACTTGCAACCTTTAGGCTGGCACATCCGACTTCTGCGGGCATTTTTTAAATCAGGTTGGCCTTCCTGGGGGTGTCGAGGTACACTCTGTTGTGATGTCGTCCACATCTCTGCTGGTCAAATTAGAAGGGCCAAAGACTTAACGGTCAGCCCTCAATGGAAGACAGGGACAGTCTGCAGACGACATCCACTCAGAAAGCTTTCGCTTCTGACTTCCACGTATGGGATTCGCTAGCCAAGCGTTCCATTTCGTGTTAATGAGACGTTTTTCTACCTTAGTCTGCAGACGACATCCACTCTGCAGCTTTTTACTTCTGATTTCCAAGTAATGGATTCGCTAGCCAAGCGTTTCATTTCGTTTTAGTGAGACGTTTTCACCTTTGACTACGCTCACTCAGTACAAGACTTGCATCGTAACACCTGCGTGCGATTGGGACGCTTTTCCACCTTTAGTGACGCTCACGAGGTAAGCTACATTTGCTGCCGGCTCAGCACCTTACCTCTATGCAGCAGAGAGCGAGGAACGGCAGGCTTTCTCATCCGGGGATCCCTCTTATCCCTCGGATGAGAGCCTTCGAACAAGTTACTGAACCAAGCGTGTAGCAGGCTTAACATCTCACTATCACTTTGCAATGGGTGAGTATCTGCCCGGCTCTCACATCCGGGGGATGTTGACTTAGAGACGTTTAGTCATATCCCTCAGCGGAGAGCCTTAGAGTTTGTGTCCGGACCAAGAATAAATAGCATCGTGCGCCTGATTAGGTCTTTGACTGTCTATCCTCAATCTGCCTGCAGATCAGCAGGTTGTGTCTCTCTTGGTCTGGTCCCTATCCCAAGACCTGTCCGACATGTAGTTGTGCTTCCGTTGGCAGAGCCCTTTGGGGTCATTGGGACACGCAAGTCCCTCTACCACGACAAAGTGGAGACACGTCAGAGGGGCGTCCTAGTTATATAACATGGTTAAAATGGCATCATCGTTAAAAAACAAGTACAGGACATATTGCACGTCTCAAGGCTAGACTTATATTTTGCTATAGGCCAGCAGGCATACAATTGGTGATGTGGTCAGTATCACTCCGGTCGCTTTTACTTGCAAATGCATTTTAATAGTTAGAATCCGCCCCGCGGCTCCAACCTTTCTCTCTCTCTCTCTCTCTCTCTCTCTCTCTCTCTCTCTCTCTCTCTCTATATATATATATATATATATATATATATATATATATATATATATATATATATATATCTCTCTCTATCTCTCTCTCTCTCTCTATATATATATATATATATATATATATATATATATATATATATATATATATATATATATATATATATATATATATATATATATAAACAAAAATGATAGGAAATAAACATCGCCTGGTTGATATCTTGTCCCTAGAAGTACCACTGAAATATATAACAGAGATTTCCTAATAAGAGTATGGACAACGAAAAATCTTTTTTTTTTTTGTTTGGAGAAAACAAACTGGCTTTTAAGCAATACCAACTGTGGGGGATGTGAGGAACGAGCAGTTTTCGCATGAACAAAACAGTCCAAAATGGCTGCCCACTTTCGATTTGCACCGTTGAAGAACAAAGTGTCGTTATTCGTTTGTGGCCAGAGAGTGTGAAACCTTGTGAAACCTACAGAAGATTGATGGTTCATTATGGAGATAGTTGTCTGGGTCAGGGGAGAGTGTATGAATGGGTAGAGAGATTTCAAAATGGAAGATGCAGTTGAAATCCCCGTTGTCACCAGTTAATAAATAATTCAAGACTCAGAAATCACAAGAAAAGCCATGTTCTTGTACTCCCGCATGTCCTGGCACGAAGATGAAACTAATCTTTGCCATCCGAGACAGCTCCAGAGACAGCAACCACTCTCTTCGGATCCACCCCATCTCTATCCTCTTGAGCATGCTCATTGAGTCACTAAGGAAACATGCCCTTGTCACTGTCTGAGTCTCGTGTCATGTTATTGCTTTACTTACTGCCATGACTTCCATAGTCAGGCTACTTGTGGTTTCAACAAAAGCACCAGAGTTCTCCTTCACATTTCTCCCTCCAGCCTCAGCTGTAAAGGACCATGAGCTTCTCACATGTCGGACGACCGACTCAACTGTGTAAATGACAGCATCACCGTCTAATAAATTCTCGAAAATCAACGCTTGTACTTCCGCCTCCACAGCAGCCGGATTTTCTTGTCTGCATTTTCTGACTAGTTGGATGCAAACAGAAAAATACATACAGAAATCTGTTGGCACTTGTACCCACTTCTCGCCAGGTTCTAAGTCCTCCAGTGAACACACCTGTTGAAGAATGTCTTCGGCTTGACCCATCCATGACTTTCCTCTTTTTAACCTGCTGCTCTTCACCTTCATAATTTCACTATGGGGTCGATGTTGTGTGTTTGTGCGTTAAATCTGAGGTAGGCACATGCTCTGCAAATTTGTATTCTGTCTTCAATGATTGGAAAATCAAGAAGGTCGCGCATCGCCCTGTATGCTGTATCTCTTGTACATCCAAGAATAATGCGCATAGCTTCGTTCTGTATCCTTTCCACCCTTTCTATCTGCTTACGGCTGAGAGTGGGGATCGCCATCGCATACTCAAAAACGGACATGACCAGCTCCTCGTATAGAAGACATGGATGGTGCTGCTCACAGTTTGATGCCGCCATCACCCGCATCGCAGCTAACCGCCGCTTGGCCTTTGTTATCACCTGGTTTAGGTGCTCATTATAAGCAAGGTTCGATCAAAACGTATTGCCAGGTAATTCATTGCCTGCGTTCTTTCCACAGTCTCTGAACACAGATTTACAGTTGGTGTTGGAGTGTTGACAATATGATTATTCAAAGAGAACCATGTCACTGTTGCCTTTGTTGGATTGACCATTGCCCAAAGTACTTATGCGATTGAATTCGATGTGTAGTTCCACTGCATGATGATCATCTTATGGGATATCATGAGCTATATATTGTAGATTTCTAGGAATGGGGAGAAACTACGTCTAGTACTGGATACAGTGGCATGCTAGTGAACATGAAGAATGATGGTTCATTATGGAGATAGTTGTCTGAGTCAGGGGAGAGTGTATGAATGGGTAGAGAGATTTCAAAATGGAAGATGCAGTGGAAATCCCCGTTGTCTCCGGTTAATAAATAATTCAAGACTCAGAAATCACAAGGAAAGTCATGATGATCATCTTATGGGATTTCACGGGCCCTATATTGATACATTTCTAGGAATGGGGTGAAACTGCGTCTAGTACTGGATACAGTGACATGCTAGTGAACAAAGTAAAGCTCGCGATACGGTCGAAAGACCGGGAATTTCTCTCAAAAGGATTACTGTTAATGCACGACAGAGCCCACTCTCATCATCTCATCTCATCATGTTCCTCTTGTACCTTGCGGTGTCGAGGTGAAGAATAAACATCGTGAGAGTGCCCGATTGTGGGCTTCATATAGCGATATTCCCATGGACGCTGCTATTCCCTCCGTCCAACGTTTACGTGGTCGGCCTCTTCCTCTGTTTCCATCTGGTCTGTACGTCATTGCTTGTTGTGGTATGCTGTTGACTGGTAACCTACTTGCATGGCCAAACCATTTGATTTGCTGCTTTCTAATAAAATCTAGTGCTGCTTTAACCCCCACTTTAGTCCTGATTTCTTCATTTCTGATCTTATCTCTTCTTGATACGTTGAGTATTCTTCTCAGGAACCTCAAATCTGTTGTTGTGAGTTTTCTTTTCTCTTTTTCTGTCATTGTCCAGGTTTGGCATTGGTAGCATAGAGATGGTAGGAAGATTGTGTTGTAAAGTGCTTTCTTAGTAGTTATTGATACATGTGTGTTCTTTAGTATTGGTGCCATTTGTCCAATGAGTTGATTTGCCTTATTGCACCTATTTTCGATCTCGTCTTCTGATCTGCCATTTGATGATATTATACTTCCTAGGTACTTGAAACTTTTTACTTGTTTCAAGGGATGTTCGTTTAGGTGAATTGTTGTTGTTTGTTCTTCTTTAGTTATAATCATTACCTCTGTTTTGCTTGTGCTAATTTGCATGTTATTTTCCCTACACATTTTGTTTAGACTATTCATGTGGTCTTGTAATTCAGCTTCTGATATTGCTATTAGTGCTTGGTCGTCCGCAAACAGGATTTCTCTAATGGTTAGATTTGCAGATGGTTCTTCTTCTGTGTTCTCGTCATGCGGTATTCTTGCTTTCTCTGCTTGACTGGTTTATTTACATATGTTGTCTATATATGTTATGAACAAGAGAGGGGACAGGACACAACCTTGTCGTACTCCAGATCTTATGGTGAAGGGTTCTGAGTGTCCTCCAGTTACTCTTACTATGCATTCACTGTTGTTGTATAAACTTCTACATAGGTTTGTTAGATGTGTACTCACTCCATATTGTTTAAGGATTTCCCACAGCTTGTTTCTATCTACTCTATCGAATGCCTTTTCTTGGTCGACAAAGGCTAAGTAGAGTGTTTCATTGAATTCGATTGATTTTTCTATAAGCTGTCTAAGAGCAAAAATGGCATCTGTGCATCCTTTGTTTTTCCTAAATCCAAGATGTGTTTCGCTTAAATGGGGTTCTAAAGTAGTTCGTAATCTTTTGTCAAGAATTTTGCAAAATAGTTTCCCAGTAAGACTCAACAGTGAAATGCCTCTGTATTGTGTGCAGTCTCTTTTGTTGCCTTTGTTTTTCCAAATTGGGATAATTATGGTTTTTCCCCAGTCTCGTGGTTTTTGTTGTTCTACTCAAACATGGTTGAATAGTCTATGTAGCCAAGCTGTTCCTACTTCTCTTGCTGCTTTAATTAGTTCATTTGGTATTTGATCCTGTCCTGGTGATTTGTTCAATGAGTCTAATCTGATGGCTTCTATAATTTCTTCTTTTAGTATGTCTGGTTCTAATTCTTCGGTGACATCTCATACCGTTGCAATACGGTATGCTCTGAACTTTGAAGTCTTCATACATCCAGCATACAGTCCAGATTTGGTTCTATCGGATTTTCACAAGTTTAGACCCTTGAACGAGCATTTACGATGTCAGAGGTTTGCAGATGGCAACGAGGTAATGCAGGCGGTACACAATTGGTTTAAGGGCACAACCATAAACGTTTTCCTATTAGGTATCAACATGCTAGTAGACAAGTAGACCAAGTGTGTTGTCAAGAACGGAGAATGTTGAGAAATAATACACACAATAAGTGCTGGTTTGCACTGTTATAAATTTTAAAAAAGTTGTTCGTAAAATGTATGTTACTTAATTACTTCCTCTCGTGTGGTGGGTATCCTGCACGGAGTATTGATGGTTTCATCATGGAATCTCTATGTGCCAAGGACGTAGTAACGAGTTCATTTGATGTGTATGATTGTAATTTATTAATGGAACCAAGAATAAAGAATATTCTCTGCAATTAATCTTTGTCAACTAAGGTGAGGACAAAAGTTCTTACAGCTGTATTGAGCCAATTATGATGTAAGGAAGCAAATCATGGACAATTAACAGACAAGTGAGGCATTATGAGGGAGCTGTGGAGATGCGATTTTAAAGAAGAATGTTGAGAACACCGTGGACGGAAATAAAAACAAAGAATAATTTTTGAAAGAAATTAACTCACAAAGAAAACTGGTTATTAGCATCAGAAGAAGACAGCCCATATTTTATGGGCATATCATGAGCAGGGAAAAACTGAAGTATGTCGCCCCACCGGGATACGTCGCCCCACCGGGATACGTCGCCCCACCGGGATACGTCGCCCCACCGGGATACGTCGCCCCACCGGGATACGTCGCCCCACCGGGATACGTCGCCCCACCGGGAAATGTGGAGGGAAGGGGTGGTAGGGGCAGACCCAGAGAGAAGTTGCTGGACGGTTTGAAATCATAGCATGGAGGAACATCAGTGTTAGGAAGGATTGCAAAGATGCATCGAGAGCGTGTTCTATGAGCTGTTCTGTTCACTTGGTGAATGTGCCGTTCCTGTTCCATCTCCGTGCTGTAATAGTTAAATGTATACTTTATTATTAATATAATACTAGACTTAATATAACAGCCCCATGTTCAATAATTGTCTGCCTGTCCGAATGCCTGCCTGCCTGAGTGATTGGAAGAGCCGAATGTAAGACGGGCCTTAGTGCCGAATTTATGATCTTTTGAAGATAAAGTTCGTTCGTTCGTTCTGTTTATTTTCCTGTCAGCCTGTCTTTCTGGGATATACAGAACTAAACATTTAATTCGGATATAGTGAACACGTGTAGCAAATGTCTGGAACATAAAAAGTAAACTGAAAAAAGCAAGTCACGTTTATTTGGTAAGCTGTTAAAAATGACACAACTAAAAAAGTAATTTAATAACTTTATTAAGAGGATAAGAACAGCAACTGTCTGTGATACAGAAAATGAACGAAGCAAATGAGATTTATTTTGTAAGCTGGGCTCGAGTCTAAAAGCCTATAAAAATTCTTCGGGTTTAGTGGGTAATTGCAGCAATACCGCCTGCGATACACAGAACGAAATAAATAATTTGAATATCGGAGATCAGAATAATGTCGGATATTTAAAAAAAAACTAATGTATTAATTTTTATTGAGTGAATCAGACTATCAACTACTGATGATATACCGAACTAAAGAAATAATGTGAAGTGGGTGGATCGGAATAGTAGGTCACACAGTATTACAGAAATAATTTGAAGTGAGTGGATCGGAATAGTAGGTCACACAGTATTACAGAAATAATTTGAAGTGAGTGGATCGGAGTAGAGCGAGTACCATGGAGTGCCGGTTAGAGAGTTACTATGACTATGGCTTGGGCACGATGGGACGAGGGTTAGATACCTGCACTGGCCGTTCGCTACCGGAGGGTTAGACATGCAACCATTCATTGCTGAAGTAAGGCCTAAAAGTATGATGGCCAAAACACTGCAAGTACCCACAGAAGATTCCTGCTAGGGGTTCGGGGTAGCAAGTTGTTTCAAATAACAGACACAAGTCCCGTAGCTGTGGGCAGCAACTAAATGAAACAACAGAAACAAGTCCCGTAGCTTTGGGTAGCAAGTGTAAGAAACAGTAGAGACAAGTCCCGTAACTGTGGGTAGCAAGTGTAAGAAACAGCAGTGACAAGTCCCGTTACTTTGGGTAGCAAGTGTATGAAACAACAGAGACAAGTCACGTAACTGTGGGTAGCTAGTGTATGAAACAACAGACATAAGTCCAGTAACTGTGGGTAGCTAGTGTATGAAACAACAGACATAAGTCCAGTAACTGTGGGTAGCTAGTGTATGAAACAACAGACATAAGTCCAGTAACTTTGGGTAGCAAGTGTATGAAACAACAGAGACAAGTCACGTAACTGTGGGTAGCTAGTGTATGAAACAACAGAAACAAATCCCGTAGCTTTGGGTAGCAAGTGTAAGAAATAGCAGAGACAAGTCCCGTAACTTTGGGTAGCAAGTGTATGAAACATTAGTGACAAGTCCCGTAACTGTGGGTAGCAAGTGTATGAAACAATAGTGACAAGTCCCGTAACTGTGGGTAGCAAGTGTATGAAACAATAGTGACAAGTCCCGTAACTGTGGGTAGCAAGTGTAAGAAACAGCAGTGACAAGTCCCGTTACTTTGGGTAGCAAGTGTATGAAACAACAGAGACAAGGCACGTAACTGTGGGTAGCAAGTGTATGAAACAACAGAGACAAGTCCCGTAACCGTGAGTATGTGCAGTGTTAGAACCATCACATTTTGTAGGCCTGGGCGCAAGCGGGAATATGTGGCCAGTGTTTCTCTCCTAGACTGACCAGCGAGAGTTGACATCACAGCCTTGTCGGATCTAGCTCATGACATTGTTATCATAACGTCCTAACCATTGCTTCGTAGCGCCACAATAAGAAATATTTAGGTTATACGGAACTGAAAAACAATAATCTGGAATGAATGGACCGTAGCAGCAAATGTCCGGGATATAAAGAACTTCGGAAATAATGTAAATGTAGTGTTTCGAGAATCAACATTATCTGGGTGTGAAGAAATGCAATTTTCTCTTCGTATGCACGTTAAAAACAAGTCCGGGAAATGTTGTGTGAAATGTGGAATAGACAGGAGTCTCGACAAACCAACAGCCTGCACAGGTACACTGTGTATAATTCCGCCGTCAGATTTCCAACACAAAAGTCCTCCACGGAAAATACAGTTCATCGTCGATGGAAGCGGCAGTCACTAAAAAACCAGCAGCCACACATTACTGCATTAAAAGTCGAGTGGATCGACTTAATTGCTCCGGTATTTATCCCGTTTGGCTCGGTCCCTTTGTGCAGGGCGGCCCGCTGAAAGCATCGCACAAAGCACGAACACCGTAGCTCCAGCGACAACCCCCAGGGGTCTCCGAGAAACATGCACTCGTAAACTGAAAAGGCAATCCAGTCAATTCCAAGCTACAGGCCGACCGCCATTGTTCCGAACATGCAGTTCACGCTACAACAACCGCGGACAGATGTAAGAACATTCAAAACGAAATTTACAGCTCACTGTGTCGCGCCACGAACTCAACCCAGTAGGAGGGCGACGGAAACATATTTGAAGTGCATAGCTAGGAGTGATGTACTCCCCTCGAAAGAATGACTATGAAAAAGATCGATGTAGTAGTGGAAACGAACCCACCCCCTACAGAGCCTAATGCAGGCTGTTTTTTCGCCAAGTTAAATTACCTGCCCATTGCGGACAGATGTAAAAACATTCCAAACGAAATTAACAACTCACAGCGTCGCTCCACGCACTCAACTCAGTAGCAGGGCGACGGAACCATTTGTAATAGTAATTTGTAAGTCCACGACATGACAACACACAGATTACGAGGAGTGACTTTTAGAAATACTGAAACTGAATACATGTCATATATGTTACTTTATGTGTGCCACAGGGCGTCTGGGGTGTTACTTAATATTTTCTTTGTGTCATAGTTTCTACTGCCTAGGGTCATCCAGTCGCCACCGTGGTGTTTTCTCTGCACTTTACTTTGCTGATTGTTAGACTCTGCCATTCCACACAAAGTACGCCAACTTGCTACGAAACACAACTTCTCTCTTCTGTAGAAAAGAGGACTCAAACTCAGATGTAGATTTTGTGTAACTCTATTCATCTTGACACTGTAACATGGACATCTCACATCCACCATCATATATTCTATATTACACTAAACATCACATTACTACACAAAGATAATAAAAGGCGGCATAGTATAAGCTGTGCCTATGTTCTCTACATGGTGCGTCCACGACGACAAACATACCTCGAATGCCATTTGTTCGGATCTTGCTTCCTGTTCACTGCGAAGCGAATCCCAGCGTTTTCGCGCACGTCCAATTCCTGAACACTGCCATAACCTCTAACCTCATCTAACCTGGGTTGGGTTATGGCCCAACTATACCATGACGTAAGCTAGGTCATGGAAATCTGGAGGTGTATTCTCAATTACTGAAGCCACTCTAGGTGGGATTTTCAAAACTTTGTCACTTCAAGTGGCATATGATTTCTTCTTTTCTTGATTATCCCGCATTGGTGCATAGCCCGTTAATCAACACACACCAAGCCGTCCTGTCTGTTGCTGTATCCTGTAGCTCCGCCCAAGTTCTCCATATATTATCCATCTCTGTCTCTACTTCTCTTCTCTGTGTATTATTGGGTAGATCTCCCATTATTTGCTTCTCCCTGTGGGTTGAAAACAAGGGATTGATTGATTGATTGATTGATTGATTGATTGATTGATTTAAGAACCGACATCACAGCATTCGGGACATTCCCACAAGCGCTCCGTCCCCATCCTCAGCAGCCAGCGAAGAGTTCCAACACCAATAGTTCCAATAGCAATGTGATTATATGTCCGTCTCGCCTTTCCTCTGAGCGTCGAGCCTCGGCCAGATCCCCTCGTCACTCCTCGCTGCCTCATTCTTGCAGACTCTGGTGATCCATTTGCTCCTCCGAAATGTACACGTGCTCCCACAAGGCCACAACCACGCCTGCCGTGTCATGCTTCAATGCCGTAGGTATTTTGTCTTCTTGGGCAACTACATTGTGATATGATGCATTATCCATAATTAGACAAGACGGTCTATCTAGAGATAGAAGCACTGTTTTCTTGAGCCAGTCGCTAAATACATTGCCCTTCATCTCATTATGATAATCCCTATTGTCTGTATGCTTTGATACGAACACGAGTCCAGCATTCTGTAGTAAACCATTTTGAGTACTACCAGCCGACGAAACGCTGTCCTTTACTACTGGGCACATATCGCGTTATCTTTCTGTCCACTGATTGCCATTCCTTTTCACTTGTGTGGTGCCCATTGTTCTAGGTTTCATCCAAATACACTCTGTCATAATGTTATTTGAGCATTTCCCTTATTTCACGTAGGTATCTGCTTCTCGTGGCTCCTAAATGCGGTTGCTCGCAAATGATATTTCTACCTCCCTTGTACTTTCTAAACGTGAAGCCTTATATGAAAGGACCCACATTAATGACACTCCTCTGAAGATACTGCAACACCACTGAACACTCCCCGTTTCACTTCTCAAGGCTCTTTTCGTAAGGCCAATCCCGTGAAAAACGTGTAAATTTACTATTGAACGCTCATGTTTCCTCGTGAAGATGTAATACTTCTAATAATGTGCACTTCATCTCTGTCCCGTAAATTATATACCTCATATAAACAAACTATGAAAACTATACAATCTCCAGAACAAAATTTTTTTGTTGGGTGGACATCATTATAAGGTTATATGCTAAATCTCATCATTTTCTCTCAACTAGTTACTGAGATATGGAATTTTTATATTGGGGCAGACAAAAATAAATGGACTATAGCAACATTTCGTTTCTTCTACAACCCGTGCTGTCTTTCACAAATAATACTTAATTTTAACAAATTCAGGGGCCAATCCTGGAGATTATCCTAAGTTAATGGAAGCTAATCAGTGATTGCCTTGATGTCAAACTATCCAGCATCTTCAGTTCTGGTCTCCTAATGACTCTACTCCTCTCCAACCTTCCCGTTATGACGTCATACTCCAGCTTTCCTTTTTCCATGACATGCCCAAAGAATGCGGACTATTCTGATGATGCGGAGCACAAATTCTCTTTGTGAATTAACTTCTTTCAAGACATCATGACTACTCTTACTATCCTTCCACGGTGTTCTCATCATTTTTCTATAAAACCAGATCTCTGCGGCTTCCACAGAATTCCTCACTTGTCTGCTGATTGCCCAGGATTCACATCCGTACATGGTGATTGTATCCATATTTCCGTTTTGTAGTCTGGTGATAACCTCGTTGCTTTACGTATTCTTTTGTGTTGGGAGGGGGGAGGGGAGGAGGGGGGAGGGGAGGAGGGGGAAGCAAGTGGACTATTAGGATATTTATTGTTCCGACCAGTACGGCTGCGGTGTCCACACCGTCACATTGACAACAGGCACCAGGCAATGTTCAGAATGTTATGGGAATTGTCTTGGAATTAAAGGCAACGAGTAAAGGAATTGATCGCTCCATTTCACTATGTTGTATTGCTATGAAGGACTAATACTTGACACCCCCAACAGCAGTGTCTGTATGGATTGCCTTCACCCATGCAAACAAACCAATATAATTATAAATTCATCACTATACTATTTGGTACTGATGGAAGAGAATGGAAACTAGTATAGCTTGTGTATGAAGTCATATCAATAACAGTGAATCTTTGTATGATCGTATATCAATCACTTACCCCCGCGGCTTCTAACGGTATGTCTGTGTCACTTAAATAATATAATTAGTTGCATAATCTTTGAAAAAAAAATGTTTTGCATATCCTTTACAGGACATCGCTGTCAACATCAGCATCTTTCAGCTGTATGCTGATTTCTTGGCAAGATTACGCGGAGTAGTTTGCCATTGCTTTCTGAGCGGCCTGCTCAGTTATCCCGCAAGTCACCAGCGTTGGTCGAACCGCTCCCAGCTCTCGCCCTGCTACGAGACTCTGCGTGATAAACGGGATTACGGAGAAAGTGTTGTAACCCCTCGGCCAGAGAGACCGGCTGCATATTCTTTACAGGACGTTATATTCAGCCCCATGATTTACTTTTACTAGGCAAATTTTGCCGGCTTCGTGGCTTAGAGGTTATGACTTTTCTCCGTAATCTCGTATACTCTCGTCAGGTAACGTGATGACGGTTCAAATCAGCAGTGGTTCGAATAGCATCGGTAACTTACGGGGTATGTGAGCCGGCCGCTCAGAAAGCAATGGCAAACTACTGAGCGTAATCTTGCCAAGAGATCAACATACAGCTGAAAGATGCTGGTGTTGACAGCTAAGTCCTGTAAAAAGGATATGCTAAAAAAAAAAAAAAAGGCAAATTTTAGCTCAATAGTTTGCCATTACTTTTTGACATCTCATACCATAGAAATCAACGCAAAGAGATATGCTTCTATATCGTTGGCGGCTGATCTCGAACCCTCGACTCGCTAGGTCAGGAAATAATGAAACTGCAGGTCTTACAATCCCCTAACCCACAGACGCCGTAAACATACACACATTAGAAATGCCTCTGTAACAGCAAATGGATTATTACTTTCTTATATTATGGATCCGGCACCCATCGCTCACACACGCATCCAACAGTAAAGATGATCTTACGCCCGGATAGGTATCTAAAACATCATCATACACGCCTGCCTTATACAACACTGTCACACACGACAGGACAGCAGAGACAGTTTCGCGTGACAGGAAATCGAGCTGTAGCGGTTGGGGATGAGGAAATCATTGAGATGAAGAATGATAAAGTTGTTATATAAATAAACTCTTATCTGGTTATCGCTCTCCGAGTTTATTTATTTTCCTCACTCCTCCCCCTACATACAGAGAGTCTCTCTCTTTCCCCCTCCCCTCTCACTTGCTCTGTGTGTGTGTGTGTGTATGTGTGTGTGCGTGTCTGTGTGTGTTTAAAAATAAGTATTTCTCTGTTACTCCCCATGTATCAAAACGTATACTTGCATTCGTAATTCGTAAGTTACACACCTCTATATATCTGTTTGTCTGTCTGTTTTTTGTGTCTGTCTGTCGATGTGTCCGTCTGTATGTGTGTCTGTCTTTTAGTCTGTTATCTGCCTGTCAGTCTAGTTTAATGCCACTCTAGCTTAATGCCATGTTTTTAATGTGTGTATGTTTATTTATAATTCGTAGAACAGTGCAAAGCCCTTTTATTTAGATATCAACATTTAAACAGCGAAATTAAATGAACACATCAAAGCCCAACAATACAGCAGAAACACGTCAATCATGTCTGAATCACGCAACAAAATCTGCAGCTTGACCAAATAGACAATTGTCATATGCTCCATTAACTCGCATCCTGTTTAATATCAACAGAAATGTTTTAATTGACAACCACTAATTGCGTATTCAGGATTTAACAGTTCCATTTAGGCATCATTACATCGAGCCCATCCAACATTTGACCCGTTACGTAGATAGATAGACACGAGATCAATGCACGTTTCCTGATTCAAGAGTGGCTTATTTGATCGCGCATTTTCACATCGGCAATCGTCTTGTTATCTTAGTAAGATCGATTCAATTGACCTGCCATTATGGCTATTTGAATTTGGGGGGCAGAGTAAT
This sequence comes from Cepaea hortensis, assembly GCA_963921405.1. Classification (NCBI taxonomy): domain Eukaryota; kingdom Metazoa; phylum Mollusca; class Gastropoda; order Stylommatophora; family Helicidae; genus Cepaea; species Cepaea hortensis. The sequence continues at coordinate 47,690,127 of OY992883.1, read as the reverse complement.
TTTGTTCCCGCAGAATTGCATCCATAAATGTATGTAGCTGGGTTATTCCGGTTTAATCTAGTGAGTGCTTCATGAACTTTTAAAGAACGGAAGGATTTTACCAGGAAAACTTTCAATCAGATAGCAGTGGGAACGATTAGTAGTGTGACTCTTCTCTGGCTGTTGAACGATGTGATTGTCCTGAGTGCAGTGATGTCGGGTCTTAGCTCCACTCAGCTAGACGTTTTACCGATGTTTAATTAGCGGTTTCGTAGGTCAGCATGGTCGAGTTGATAAGAGCACCCGCTCTTAAACTTCCAATGCGCTGATGGCGATGTAGCGGGTTCAACCCCTATTCAGTTTGGTTGGACTAAAATGTTGATTTCTCGTCCTAGACCTGAGGACGTAAATTACCTCAGACTGGTTTTGCCTAATGGCCGGAAACACTGGTAACAGGGAAAGCTATTCCACCCGCAAGCTTCAGTCCCGGGAACTGCCCAGAACTAGTAACTATTAGTAGTCGTCGCACTGTATGGACTACGCTTGAGGTCAAAGTCAGCGAACAAAAACAAATACGACTTATCTCTCATTTGAAATCCTTTTGTGTGATGGCTTGGTGTCTTTTGTGTGATGGCTTGGGGTCTTTTGTGTGATGGCTTGGTGTCTTTTGTGTGATGGCTTGGTGTCTTTTGTGAGATCGTTTGGTGTCTTTTGTGTGATGGCTTGGTGTCTTTTGTGAGATGGCTTGGTGTCTTTTGTGTGATGGCTTGGTGTCTTTTGTGTGATGGCTTGGTGTCTTTTGTGTGATGGCTTGGGATCTTTTGTGTGATGGCTTGGTGTCTTTTGTGTGATGGCTTGGTGTCTTTTGTGAGATCGTTTGATGTCTTTTGTGTGATGGCTTGGTGTTTTTTGTGAGATGGCTTGGTGTCTTTTGTGTGATGGCTTGGTGTCTGTTGTGTGATGGCTTGGTGTCTTTTGTGAGATGGTCTATTGTCTTTTATATTATGGGATTGTTGTCTTTTGTGTTATAGTTCTGTGTCTTTTGTATGATGGTTTGGTGACTTTTGTGTGATGATTTTGTGTCTTTTGTGTGATGGCTTGGTGTCTTTTGTGTGATGGTTTGGTGTCTTTTATGTGATTGTTTGGTGTCTTTTATGTGATGGTTTGTTGTCTTTTATATTATGGGATTGGTGTCTTTTGTGTGATGGTTTGGTGTCTTTTGTGTGATGGTTTGGTGTCTTTTGGAAATGAAATATCTAAATCCAGTGGAGGTAATATGACCAATCGAGGCCTACTCGCAGAGTTTCCGTGTGTGCTATACGAAATCACAACCTGGCCGCATCATACAATGCTTCACTGCAGATTCCCATTCCCGTTCAGACCTAACTCCAGGCACTGTGCAGTGCTGAATGCTGCTTATAATATTAATATTATAATATGTATGTCCTTAGTTGTGAAGTTCCAGCACCCGTCTTGCTAGTTCCGGGGATTTGGGAAAGGAATGAGAGCTCTTCAGAACAGCCCGAGTGGAGTTAGTGCGACGGTCGCGGGTCGGAAGTCAAGTCTCGACGTCAACCTGTGTCCGATAAATGCAGATCCATTTTAGGTTTCAGACATGAACTCCGATACATCTGTCGTGAGAATTAATACTCAGTCTTCTTGAGGATTCATCAGTCAACAACAATCAAAACCAACCAACTAATGAATCAACAAACCAACCAACTAACAAACCGACCAACCAACAACCCAACCAACCAACAATCAAAGCCAAGCAACTAATGAACCAACCAACCAACAAACCAACCAACAATAAAAACTAAACAACTAATGAACTAACCAACCAATAAACCAAAGAACCAACCCATCAATTACGCAACCAAACAATCAATTAAGCAACCAATCAACCAACCTACTAAGCAGCGAATCAAAAAATCAACCAACAAACCAACCAACCAACTCAATTATTTTCTTTGTTGACAGCATTTTTATTTTCGCACATCCTTTACAGGACATCGCTGTCAACATCAGCATCTTTCAGCAAAAAAAAAAGGTATACGATCAGCTACTCGATTTGCTAATTGTCTTCCCAAAAGACATCGGACAGATATTGTTAATACCGTATACCCTTCGACGGCGCAGGGCTTCCTGAAGGTGGATTAACTCTCTATTCCACCATACTGGTATATGATCAGCTACTTGATTTGCTAATTGTCTTTCCAAAAGACAACGGACAGAAATTAGCAAACTGAATAGCCGAACATATACCATTGTGGGTGGAGAAGAGAGTTAATCAGCCTTAAGGAATTCCTATGCAGTCGAAAGGCAATAAAACGCCATCATGCTAGATTTCTCAACAACTCAATTATTGATTGTAATCCTAACTTTCAGGACAAGTATATTATTTGTCTGTAGTGGTTTTTGTACTATGGGGAATCTACTCTTTGCGGCCTTCATGCCAGCAGTCTCGCTTGTTCCTTGTTTGACCAGCCACTCTCCTATATGCATGCAATTCCAAGTCCAGCTACAACCCTCCTCTACATGCAGGGCTCGGGACTGGGATCAACCTTGACGGAATGGCAGGCCCGACCACCCAATTTATCAAACCAAGATCAAGTCAGCGACGTAGCTATGTGATGTAGGATGTGAGGGTCGCATCATTTGCTGCCCTTATAGGCCCTGTTAACACGCGGGCTAGATTACATATATCATCATCATCATCATCATCATCATCATCATCATCATCATCATCATCATCATGTGTCATACCCATTGGCGGGGAAGTCATGGATCGCCATCTCAGACGACCACCAGTCCTGTCTTCGTGTCTCGGTTATGCCAAGTTACGAAGCCACTCAGACATTTATCGCTTTATCTTCCCCTTGTTCTTTTTTCGTCAAGTTTGCCAGTTGTCACTAAATTGTCACATTTATTTCTCCACATAGCCTGCTCAAATAAAGTTGACTGCATGCGTCGAATTGCATTGATAAATTTGTGGTTTTCATTTGTTTCTTGAAGGATTGTCACATTCGTTTGTCTATCAGTCAGTGGAACTCTACATTTTCTTAACAAACCTTATTTTCACTATCTTTTGGATGTTTCCCAGCGTGATTGCTTATTGTTCACGTTTCACAATGCCTACAGCAATACAGGTTTTACACAACTTTTTAACACTCAGTCTCTCTCTCTCTCTCTCTCTCTCTCTCTCTCTCTCTCTCTCTCTCTCTCTCTCTCTCTCTCTCTCTCTCTCTCTCTCTCTCTCTCTCTCTCTGCAAATGAAAGCTTTTATTTGTGAATATATTTTCTGTGTTGGAAAAGGCTATTTTTGGCCATGGAGATACATGTTCTAATCTCTACAAGACATCTTATATCAGAAGTTATGGCTGTTCCAAGAGAGCTGTATCGATTCGCATGTTTAAGAATGTATCCATTTACTTAGATGCTTCTTGTGGTATTTATGTCTTCTTAGACATGACCATAATTTATGTTTCCGTGTAACTAAACCTTTGGGGTCTCTAGTTGGCCATACGTCGAAGAATACGTGTTCCTGCAGAGAAGCGCTGTCGTTATTTGGGGGTAAGAGGTTCGAATCCCTGTCGGTAACTATAGCTTTCAGTTTTTATTATGTCTAGTGTGTCCTCTGGTCTCAACTTCTTTCTTCCACTTTTATGAGCGCCAAACAATACATGTGTGTCTATTTATAACTAATTTTAACTCTTGTAGCTCCCTGCATGTTTAGGTCTTAGATACGACCGAGCTACCATATAATAGCCAACGGTAATACCTGCATTCTGTTAGCGCCGAATGTTAGGCGGCGCTCACCAAATCCGAAACCTCACATTGTGCCAACAGCCTCGGGCGAATGAGCGCAATTGAGAGGGTAGAAGCACTTATACTAGTGCTGCGAAATGCAACCTAAGTACTAAATGTCATGTCAGGGTAGACCAGGCCTTATATAACTCCATTTTACAAACTATCGTATGTCAAGACTGCAAGGTGATAGTCAGTCAGTTAACTGTATGCAATAACATTATCCATTAAATGCTGCAGATCGTGTTCTTTGTCAGCAGTCAATATTGCATCTTCTGCATGTTATATGTTGGTGATGGTGCATTCAGCGATGGCGATATCTCTCAATTCATTTACATTTCCCATTATATGCATATTGATTTAGTTTACTCTGGTTTACAATCCCGACATACAAGGTTCGAAGTCCGTCATTGGTGAGATGCGATTAGATCGCTTTGCGCTGACTTTCACAATAGTATGAACTTGCCGCGACAATCACAAACAGCCAATGAATGATGGAGTTGAATGCAACGTCCAATAAAGGACATCAAACTAACTTTTCTATATTTTATACAGGGTGTTTTTGTAAAGTCTCACTACACTTTGAATGTAGAATAATTTTTTTTTTTAAATGAAGTACATTACGTCATCAATAAATGTGCTTTACAGTCCACCGGGAAATAATATGCAGCGAATGGCTGCCGTCTGCTGAAGAAATTCTTTGAACTCCAAGTAGAATGGTGTTATCAACGGGAGAAAGAATTTTTGGTTGAACAAGTATTTCGGAATGGCAGTCGATAGACACGGATGGTTGTTCAAAGATTTATAGCAAGATTTCCTGATAAACAACCTCCTCATGGCATTACGGTTAGAAATGTGTTGAATAAGTTATAATGAATACTGCATTGGCACTTTCCAGCTTCCCCAAAACAGCGTTAGACCATAGTAGTAACTAATTTGTAAACTATTGTAACTAATTTAATGAATTTTAGCACATTTTTTGATAACGTCATGTACTTAATTTTTAAATAAAAATGTTCTACATACAAAGTGTAGTGAGACTTACAAACACCCTGTATAAATATAGCAGGTTCTTTGCGGAATGTCCCTGGCATTACAAACCTCTGAAAAGATTCTCAGTTCTTCACCATTTCCCCTGTCTGGTGCACTTTCATGTTTAAGGTGTCTTAACCTATTCAATGTCGTGCAAATTACTATGCCTTTATTGGTTTCATCTCACATTAAATATTCTTCTCAGCTGCTTGTGCCCCACCCGATTCTTGCAATTGCCCCCTTTGTCCCAGCTACTACACTAACCCACCATGTCTCAGTTGTTACAGTAACCCATTCTGTCCAGTTGTTACACTTATTTACTCAGTGACTTTCTTGTAGTTTTTAATATAGTTGAATCGGTATCTTTTTGTTTTGGTGTGCTGGCTAAGATTTCCTAATGCGACGTCTCAGTTGTTACATAAATCTCTTTCCACACTCTGCCCTAGTGTTACACTAAACCAGCGACACTCTGTCCCACTTGTTGTTCCATTGTTACACTAAACCAGTTACACTCTATCCCAGTTGTCCTACTAACCCAAACTGTCCCAGCAGTTACCCTAAGCTACTCTGTCCCAGTTATTACATTAACAAAAACTGTCCTAGCAGTTACACTAACCTACTCTATCCCAGTTGTCCTACTAACCCAAATTGTCCCAGCAGTTATACTAACCTACTTTGTCCCTGTTGTTACACTAACCTTGGAACACACATTCATTATTCAGGTTATAACTTCTTGTAATAAATGCACTTATAATATCACCCGCCTGGGACCGAAAGAGGTACTGTCCAGTTTGTCGGCCTAGGCCTCGTCTACCAGTGACCATGCCATCCACTAAAATTCTTTCTAAATAACTGAGTCAATTAGCGAAAACAGAAAGTGGAATTGATCAGTTTTACAAGACCACAAACATAAATGGCAAAGTCAACGTGGGGTTAGAAAGCGTTCGTCAACACACCACAAGAAAACAAAACACTTACTCAACTATATTAAAAAGTACAAGAAAGTCACTTAGCCGAGATTAAGACCTTCTCCTTAACATCAGCATCCTCACTCTTATTACGTCTTATACTTTACCCTCCACCTCAATTCCAACCAACTAATCTCTGCAGCTCGTGACACGCATTTTAATTTTTGTACCCCGGGATTCAAACGTCACGAAGCCTCAGTTAAGTGACTTCTATTTTGGTTTCAAAATTATTTAATTGTAACAGTCTTTTTTCTGCTGACTAAGGCCTTCTAGCGGCAACGTCGTTTAGCGACTTGTGTTCCTGTAACTCCAATTACTAGTACCGATTTTGTTGATATATATATATATATATATACTCAAGTCGGTCGTCCGACATGTGAGAAGCTCATGGGACTTTACTGCTCAGGCCGGAGGGAGAATTGTGAAGGAGGACTCTGGTTCTTTTGCTGAGACCACAAGTAGCCTGACCATGGAAGTCATGGCAGTAAGTAAAGCAATAACATGGCTCGAGACACAGACATTCACTAGGGCATGTTTCCTTGGCATGCCAGCTCCCTGGCCGAGGGGTTAGCAGCTTTCTCTGTTAACCCCGAATACTCTCGTGGTTGACGTGAGCGCACGAGAATTAGAAGTGGTTCGAGTCGCGCCAGTGACTTATGAGAGTATGGAGCCGGTCGCTCAGAAAGTCGTGGCATGCTGATGAGTGTAATCTCGTGTAAGCCTAGGAATTAACATGCAGCTGAAAGATGCTGGTGTTGACCGCAATATCCTGAAACAGGATGGAAACGCGAAGTAAAAATAATGTTTCCTAAGCGACTCAATGAGCATGCTCAAGAGGATAGAGATGGGGTGGATTCGAAGAGAATGGTTGCTGTCTTTGGAGCGGTCTCGGCTGGCAACGATTAGTTTCATTTTCGTGCCAAGGCATGCAGGAGTGAAAGGAAATGAGCGGGCTGACAAGCTCATAGGTAAGGCTACTGTGGAGGGCGGACGTACCCTGGACCAGGCTGACATTCTGAATGCTCTACGAGAAGTAAGACTTTTGCGAGAACCAAGTGATGACTGTGAATCTACAACCATGGCCAGACTGCGAGAACAGCAAATTAAAAGAGGTGTGGCCAAACAAGAACACTACGTGGGAAGCCAAAGAAGATTGATAAACCAACACAGAACTGGTGTCGTTAGCCTCTACACGCTGTGGGATTTGCTGTGGAGGGGATCCGAGCACTTATGGACTGAATGGTTCGATGTGCAATGAGGATGATCTGTCGACTAACTAACTATCTAACTAACTAACTAACTAACTAACTAACTGACTGACTGACTGACTGACTGACTGACTAGTTGACAGACTAACTAACTGACTAACTAACTGACTAACTAACAAACTAACTAACTAACTAACTAACTAACTAACTAACTAACTAACTAACAAACTAACTAACTAACTAACTAACTAACTAACTTGTTGATATACTCGTGTATTTTACAGTGTAATTACAGTTCAACCCATTTCATTTCAATGGCATTTGGACGTTTGATTTGGTCAAAGTTTCCGAGATATGGCAAACATTTTGGTCACATTTAAAAAAATATTTATATCCTATAGAATGTCAATATTCTTCTTCTCAAGCCCACAAGTCTGGATGAAGGACATCACCCAGGCCTAAATATGCAGGTGTATGAAAGACGGGTTAATGAAGACACGTTTCCCACGGATGTCTATCTGGGGCAACAACGAGGAACACTAGCTCCATCAGAGAGGCCCTATCGTCATTTGGAGGTTGCCACACTATGCCTTTCATATTGTATGTTATCTAGTAAGCCAAGTCAAGCCAAGTCAAGTCAAATCAAATCAAGTCAATGATGCCTTTACACGCCACAAGCGCATATGAGCTAACAATATATTTGTATAAACCAATCGGCACTCGGTGGGTGATGTGATCAGTATCATGCCGCTCCTTTTACTTTCCAAGACATTTCTTGGTACCCATTTTAAACTTGAGAGCCCAGATCAAGTTTTAAAATTCAAATCCGTCGCAATGAGGACCGAACCCATGACCATTGGGTCAGGTGTAGCCATATCTCCACCACGGCTGCCTCATTGTCCAGTGCGTCATTTGATTTCAGATTATGTCCTCTATTTCAATGAGTGCCGATTAATACCTCTGAAATGTTTTCTCGTGTTATTGCATGTTCTATGCCGATAAGAGTGGGTGGTCACGTTTTGTCATCTCACATGATCACCAGAGTCGTGGATCAGCTCTGTCCCTACATGGCGAGCCTGTGCCTTTGGAGAACCCAGTTACACCGTTTCATTGATTTTCTATAAATTGGCGAAACATGATTGTCTAGGCATCTTTAAAGAAAGTAGTTTGCCATTGCATTGCTTCTTTGCAGTGACCATACTGTTCGATGACCGTAGACATTGCCTCCAAAAAGAGATCATCTGCTTTCCGTCGTGAAACTGGAGACCATAACCAACAACTATCTGACGGCTGCTCTCAACATCATCCACCACATGCACCCATGGTCTCATGTAACCGTGATAGCGGGGTAAACGGGTAACACTTTGCCTAAGGGTGTCCCGTAGACTTGTGGAGGGAAGGAGGCACGTTACTTCTCCTTTGATAGAGGACACCCAATACTAATATATACAATTCGTGTATGGATAGTAAAATTCACCACAAAATAAATATTAACATTCTATAGCATTGGTCTTCTTCGTAGCTCTCTCTCTCTCTCTCTCTCTCTCTCTCTCTCTCTCTCTCTCTCTCTCTCTCTCTCTCTCTCTCTCTCTCTCTCTCTCTCTCTCTCTCTCTGGTTTGTAAAAATGTATTTTATGTAAAATCCACGACAACATTTAAAGTAAAATGAAATATTTTACCTCCAGAAATGAGATTGTGAATGTTCTTTCCAAGATGTGCCCGTATAAAAACACACCAGAACAATTTTCTATAACCCGCTTGTTGAACGCAGCAGTCCGACAAACAATATCCGGATAAATTACAAAAAGTGATGTGACGAATAGAATCCGCTACATTCTTGGGACCGAACGCCACCTGATAATATCGCCGGCTCACGGCGCGATTGGATTCCTCCACATGTTGTCGGGGAGCCAAGGCTTGCACGTTGGCGCTTTTGTGAGCGTATTTTCTGGTGATTCACGGGCCCATGTGATACATTGTGATGGCAGCGGTCCTACAACCGATACAACAGTATCTCTATCTTGTTGCTATGTCTACTGCTACTACTACTATTACTGTTGCTGTTACTGCTACTACTACTACTACTACTACTACTACTACTACTTGTTACTACTACTACTACAACGACAACTACTACTGTTACTACTTCTACTATTGCTGTTACTACTACTACTACTACTACTACTACTACTACTACTACTACTACTACTTGTTACTACTACTACTACAACGACAACTACTACTGTTACTACTTCTATTGCTGTTACTACTACTACTACTACTACTACTACTACTACTACTACTACTACTACTACTACTACTACTACTACTATTACTACTACTACTACTACTACTTGTTACTACTACTACTACAACGACAACTACTACTGTTACTACTACTACTACTACTACTACTATTAATACTACTACTAATACTACTACTACTACTACTACTACTACTACTACTACTACTACTACTACTTGTTACTACTACTACTACAACGACAACACTACTACTGTTACTACTTCTACTATTACTACTACTACTACTACTACTACTACTACTACTACTACTACTACTACTACTACTACGACGACGACGACGACCACCACCACCACCATTGCAGCAACTCCTACTACCGCTACTACCACTACGATTACTACTACTACTACTACTACTACTACTACTACTACTACTACTACTACTACTACTACTACTACTACTACTACTACTACTACAACTACTATAACTACTACTACTACTACTTTTACTTCTACTACTACTGCTACCAGTATTGCTATTACTACTTCTACTACTACTAATACTATTACTACTACTACGACGATGACTACCATTACTGCTACAACTGTTGCTGCTACTACTACTACCACTACCATTACAATAACTGTTGCTGATACTATTACTACTACTACTACTACTACTACTACTACTACTACTACTACTACTACTACTACTGCTACTACTACTGCTACTACTACTACTACTGCTGATGCTGCTACTGCAGCTGTTGCTACTGCTACTGCTGCTACTTGTGCTAATAATATTAATAATAATAATAGTACTAATAGTGCTGCTGCAACTAGTATTATCAGCATTCTTCATCATCAACATCAAGTGTATTTTGTCGTCATCCGGTGTGGGTAATCAAGTTTCTCCATATTTCACGATCTCCAGCAACGTTAATCAACTCATGTGCTGTTACATCGCTATCCATCCATCATGTGCCAAACCGATAAGCGTGGGCGGTCATGTTCTGCCATCTCACTCGATCACCAGAGTCGCGGAACAGCTCCGTGTTTCTGTCTCGACCATGCCACGTGGCCAAGCCATCCAGCTATTTACTTCTTTGTCTTCCCCTTGGTCTCTTCCCTTCGATCTTGCCAGTTGTCACCAAGTTCTCCAATTCATTTCTTTTCACAACATGCTCATCTCTATGCTTTGAGGCAAAGCTCATGAAACGCCTTTACATGCCTGCCTCGGTACTTCTTCCCGTTTATGTTTTCATTTGTAACGGTTTGTCCCAGTTGTTCTACCCTCTATATGTTACAGTGCCTGCTCCGTATTGAAGGGTTTACGGACGTAGTTCATAATCTCGCATACAAGCGCTCGAAACACAGCTATAATGATTTGGCAGCCGACCGCCTTTTATTGGTTTTTTACGAAATGGTATGGGTGCGCTCGATAAGAAAGCAATGGCAAACCACTAAACGCAAAAACTTGCCAAGAGATTAAAATGCTCGTGTTGACTGCGATTTCCTGTAAAGGATATGCAACTAACACTAACTCTAGATGTTACATTTTCTCTTCTCTAAATATTACATTATGTCCTAGGTTTTCTCATGTCTAATTGCTATAGAGTCTCTGAATGTTACAGTGTGTCCCAGGTTTTATCTTGCCTAAACGTATTCAAGTTTTTGTCCTCTCTAAATGTTACAGTATATTTCTCTTCTCTAAATTTTACAGAATCATGGATTTTTCACAAACACTAAAGAAGAAAACAGACGCTTTGTTGCTTAAATGTAACAGAAAAGTTCTTACATTATCATGGACAACGAAGTAGAAACATACTGACATTCTACATGGTCCGAACGTGGGAGAAATCTGTCTCATAAATAGTATCCTGTGTTGGAAACTGAAATATCTGGTCACATTACATTCCACAGTAGTTGGAAATAAATAGTATCCTGTGTTGGAAACTGAAATATCTGGTCATATTACATTCCACAGTAGTTGGAAATAAATAGTATCCTGTGTTGGAAACTGAAATATCTGGTCATATTACATTCCACAGTAGTTTGGAAAGAACATTGATGGAAGGTATGGTTCCAGAAAGAAGAGGCCGGAGTCCACCATCATGAAAAAGGACGCATGATATTGTTGACATGTTGGGCGTTTAGGGCATGAGGTATGAGAACTGGCGAGGGATCGAGAAACTTTATGGCGGGACGCGATGAAAGCGACGTTCAGCAAAGGATTTGATAAATGACGGTGATAGTGTATGCTCATTACTAGTGGACATGCGGACAGACGATTGAAGGCTTCCTGTTGCATCATTTACAGACTTTTAGCTGGAAAGAGAGATTCTGAGATCATGTTTATATTCTGTTCATTGGCACCTTTCCGTCTTGACAGACGATAGTTTGGTATATTGTGCTTCAAAAAGGCTTAATAACTACAACCCATGGCGGTGGCCAGTGTGGCTGATAAGGGTTTATATTCTATATCGCTTTATTTCCACAAACGGCACTAAGGCGAAGTGTAACAGAGTACTATCTCTGTTATGTTAAGAATTTAGAATGCACAGAATGCGCAGAATGGGGAAAGATATATTGAATGCGTGAGCAGGATTAAGCTTCGGAAACTAAGGGGGCTCCACGCGTTCAACGGGGACTTAGAAATGGGTGGTCCATACGGGCACACATGTTAGTACCATCTCATGTTGACATTGTGTAACTGCAACGAGGATTTCTTAATAAACTAGTTTTCTTCAAGATCGCTGCCTTGAGTGTTTACTATCTTCACGGCCATCATCCCATCCTGCACTGTTATAGACGACTTTTTTGGCGCCGCCAGACCAAGATACGAGATGGGATGTCCGCGGTAAATAAAGTGGTTTACTTTACACAATTGGAGAAGTTCCTTGATGATGGAACATAGGATGCAGATGACTATCGTGCCTAGTAATTTTGGGGGACACAGCAACTGAAAGCCTACCCAGAGGTAGTTGTTGTGATTTCTCAGGCAACAATATTATGTGAAGGTCAGGAAATACTGACTCGACGCCACTATGTATGATCAATGTCACTCTGTGTGATCAACGTCACTCTGTGTGACCAACGCCACTCTATATTATCGCTGTTTCAAGAAAATAGACGTCGGTACTACAACATTCTGCTTGTTTTTTTTTTTTGAAGGACACGGCAGAAGCAAGCTTGACAACCCCTGGTCTATTGTGGGAAGGTCAGGAGGTCGGGACGTTATTCGACTCTCGTGTTCTGGGTCTGACCAGGAATGATTCTGCAAGTATGCCATGATTTAATCCTTGATTGATGCTGTCAATCATCACCCAGTACTTGATTGTTTTCGCCCAGTGCTGACCTTGGTCGTCAGTCATCACCCAGTACTGACCTTGGTCGTCATCATCAAGTATTGACATCTGCTCGTTATCAAATTTTGCTGGCAGAATCCTTGTCGCACAGTCTGATCGTTATCAAGTTTTGTCGGCTGAGTCATTGTCGTACAGCCTGTTTGTGAACCAGAGTCGCTGATTTCTGTCGCTGATTACTGTCGTTCATTACTCAAGAGGCTTGGTATAGCCGGCGCTTTGCATTGTTCACCTCAAGAGGCTTGTCATAGCCGCCGTTTTGCATTTTTTACCTCAAGAGGCTTACCCAGGCCGCTGCCTGCATTGTCGTTTGTTTCAACGGGCTACCAAAGCCGCTGCCATTCATCGTTGTTTCAGGGAGCTGACCAAGGCTGCTCTCTCATCGCTGTCTGATCGATTTGAAGCCTACTGTCGGGAAGTGCTGCTCTCTGATCGCTGTTTGATCGTTTTGAAACTTGCTGTCGGAAAGTGCTGCTCTTTGATCGTTCAAAAACTGGGACACCCACGTTCTGGACTTCACAGACTGGAACAAATACTTGTAACTGAACGGACAACGCAAAGGAGGCAAAGTATGGAACAATATTAATTTAATTAAGTAAGTAAAATTATAATTTGACATATAAAATTGACATATAAATTTTGTGTTATAATAATTCACTTGGAATTGAATAAGATTAATATTGTACTAATATAGTGATATATATTGCAATTCTACAATATCAAATCTACAATATGGAGGCCCTAGATATTTGGTTAGGACAGGTACTTGGTAGTGTAAGTAGCAAAGTTAGACACAATACTAAAACAGCATCTTGTTTGGTTCATAATAGTGTATAGTGGATTGGATTATATTGCCGAACATTGTCAACATACAACATACTGGATAAATATGAATAAGGAATTAGGACGCGTGACTGCATGGTTGTAGGAATTGAAAGTAGCGGTCGATGAGGTTAATAATTTTGTAGAAAGGTTAAGAAGAAGAACAAATGGATTAGAGACCTATAGATTTAATGTACAGTGCAACAGAGTAGGAGGGAATAACAGGAGACAGCCAGTACTTAATGAAGACAGAAGACGATATGATTCCATGTATGCGGCTGGTTACGATGAACCAGGACCCAATATCTATAAAGTAGAGGATGGTGAAAGGAGAAGTAATTATGGAATGTCGGACTTGTATAAGTGGCATAGATACAAAAATGGGCGTGAGAGAAACCTTTCAAAGAAATCATGGGGTTGGCCCTCTCACAGTGCAACCGCTAGAAAAAGACGTGACGACTGGTTGGAGCAAAGGCAAAGACAATATCTAAACTCAGGTGTAAGAGACAGAGTTGGACCTGTAAATAAAATACAAACTAATCCTAAAATGGTTGCGAATGTGACTAGTAGACAGGAAAATAAAACGACGGTAGTGATAAAGAAAATAGACCGAGAGACACAGACGCAAACAGATAAAATGATAGATAAGGAGACACAGACTCAGCTAGATAATATAGAGAAGAATGACCAAGTGCAAACTATTAAAACTCATCAGCTGACATTAGAAAAGGGAGACACAGTTAAAATTAAGAAGGATAGACAGACGAGAACCAAAGATGAAAAGAGACCAAAGAGGAAAAGTATTGAGGAAAGAAATATTAACAGTCTGATGGTCAATAAAGGTACAACTGAGATGTCAAGTTCCTCAGGTATAGACATTAACTTAATCCCTAAATGGTGTAGAAATGTTAAGTGTGAGAGTTCAGGTTATGGAGAGAATATTTCAGGTAAAGATATGGGAGTTGTACAGAACCGGAGCATGAGGAATAGAAGTAAGAAGAAAGTCAGACGTTCTAAAGCCGACTATGGGAATAGGATCGACGTGTCTGCAGTAAACTACTATGAGTCTGATGAGGGAACTATTATTAGTGTGTCATCTGAAGACGAGATGGGGAAATATAAACGTTATGTAAGGTATACAGGAAACAGTGAGCAGACCGACGCAAATAAAGGAAATAGAAAGAAAGCATTTAAGAAGAAGAATAGTAATAAACAGATAGCGGAAATTTACTCGACGACAGAAAGTGACTTAAGAAAATTAGAAGAATATATGACCTTAAGACCTGAGTACTTTAACAACAGATTAACAACAGATAGTGAAGATGACATAATTGAAGAAAGACGTACTAATGTACTGGGAGACAATGAAATATTTGGCTTAGATGCGCTCTATGGCTGTTAAAATTCCTTGGGTGAGAAAATATGGAATTGTTTTAGCTTATGAGAGGAATTGCGGTTTGAGCATATACATAGGGGTTGTCTAAAATAGGCAGATGAATTTTTTTTGGTGTAGCATCACATAGTACAGGGTAGGCAATAGTGTTGTTGAGGATAGAGAGTCACGGCAACTGATATTCTACGTGGATACGTTATACAGAGTATCTTGTATTTGGTTGCGGTGTAGGGAGAGTAAACAAGGTAGAAATTGAAATGTTCCTTGTCCGGAATGGCTGGATAGAGAGGGCTGATCACGTTGAGTGATGTATAACTGCTGTGATTAAAGTAGGATAGATTCAGCATAGAAATTGCAGAGAGAGAGATAAACTAATTATGAATGCTCGTACTAGAGTGGATGGTTCGACTCAGAGCTATGACGTGATGTCTGATATAGTTTCGCTTGGTAGTTGAGAAGTAAGTATAGTATTGTTGACAGGTGAACCGAGAGTGTCTGATGAGGAGATATAGATTGAGGAGGAATTAAGTATCCTGTGTAAAATAGCCAGTGGAGCGCAAGAGTATTAAGAGTAAAAGACTGTGGAAACTGATGTTGAAGAATACGAGGTCTTGGTGAGGGGGATAAAGTAATTACGTCATGCTTGCGAAGAAAGAAGAGGTGATTAAATCTGAGAAACTTGTTGTGTGGAGAAGTATAGAATGATAGTTACGAGGTTAGTGGCTCGTCGGAGTGAAGTTTGTTCTGAGAGATCGTTGATAGGGCTGGTTAGTGTGTAAAAGAGATATAGTTTGCGAGAGATAATGCATAGGTTATGACCTTTGAAAAAGAGAGTATGAGTGAGAAAAGTAGAAATAAGAAAACAGTTGAATTGTGAAAGTCCTGTTGAGTGTTGAAGTAGTTTGTCTGATAATCCGTTGTTCTTGTAGGTGTAAAAATGTAGACAAACATATGTGCGTCGAGTATGGATAGGATGATGACAAGTGATAAATACCGCATGCATGTACGAGGCGTTTAGTCCGTGCGTGAGTATAAGTGTAGACAAACAGGTGTTCGTCGCGATGAGTGAAGTAGGAGTGAGGTTTTGAGACGCCGTCTAAGTGGAGTACATGGATAAAATGTTGTCAAGCGATTGGTAATAGTTGTGCGTTTGATATATCTTGTGTCAATGTGTGTAGAGGAGATCGACACGCTTAGACTGTGGTGAGTGATTGCTAGAATGTTGAAATGGCGTCTAAATTGTTTTTTTTTTTTTTGAAGTAATGGTATGGACACGTCAGGTTGTCGCGATGCGGTGGTAGTAGTGAGATGAGAGCGAGGTTGTGTATCACTGTCTGAGCAAACATAAAATACGAATAACGTGTGAATATGCGAAGAGTGGCTGATAAGTGACGTTGATAAAACGTGGAACATAGAGTATGCGAAAATTGAGAGGTAGAAAGAACATGATTAGAGAATTGTGATGTCTTTTCGTTATAATATCTGACGTTAGACAGAGTTAATGAAAGTTGTATGACAGGCTGACGGAAAGAGAGTTAACATTCTGAATGACTTTTCATAAAACATGTTTAGTATTGTTGACAGGGACATGTCGAAGTATGAATGCCTGATACTGAGAAATGAGAAAAGTGAGGTCCGTTGTCAGTTATATGTGGTGTGGTTTGCTGTTTCTGAAAGAATCCCGATAAATAGGAAGAGGAGTGAAAGATAGTGAGGTAAACAAGATTAGTTAAATGAATGTTGGAGAACGTGTTCCGATAAGTGTGACTAGTCTAACTGTCATCGCGGTGCAAGAACGCTAGGAGAGACTTGAGGATAGCTTAGAGTTGTTGTGGTGAGATGTTAGAAAGTAATGATACGTTAGTTAATTGCGTCGGGTAGACGAGAGACTTAAAATTAGAATTAGTTATTGACAAATATAGTAGGTAGATGTATTGGTGGAGTCGATGGTAAATAGATATTTATTTTGCTGGGTGTAGCAGGGTGGAGATACCGTAGTTAACGGTAATGATTAAGAAGTTGTAGTAATTCTTGGTGCAAATCTAGGGGAAACAACTAGTGTGCCGAGCCACAGGTTCTATTAGTAGATAGATGACTGCTGGTACATTGAGGTAACATTGAGATAGCCATTTGGTATATTGAGCAAGTTGAGCTGTGGTTAACAGTAGTGTTTGATACGTAGTTCGAATACAGTGGTGTTGCTGTGAGGTGGTTTGGTGAGAGATGGAGATTTATGAAGGGAGATGATCTATGGTTTGAGGAGTTGTAAACTTGGAACAGTGCGGAGATATATTCTTTGTGCTGAATAGATATAAGAAATGAATTGTTGTGGTACCCCTGCGTTTGGCGGGAGAGAAAATTGGTTTTGTTTTGTTTTGTGAGTTTGACATATGCTGAATATGTATTAAGATTTTTAAATATCTGCTAAATACTGATGAATGACTTGTGTTCATTATAGTATATAGATTGTTATATCATTGTTAGTCCATATAAACGACTAATGATGTAGAGCATTTTCAATGTTGTAAAACATGATTATTATTTGCTTATATTGTCTGGGGATATGTGTATACATATTTAAAACTAAGGGGGTGATGTTGTTTTGTTTTGATTGTCTTGACTCCAATTATGAATTGAATTTGCATATTATTTTGTTGGTTTAAGGATTTTTACCGCTTAAGTTACCTTGACCATGTTTAAAATTTGTTTTTGACGTTCAGTTCTGGGGCATTTTAATATAGACTGGTCCATATTAAAAACACTTCCAGGGAAATTCTGGAGTTAATTTACGTTCAGAAAATAAAGAGAAATTAAGTGATGATTTTCACGGGAAAGAGAGAGTCACAGGGAGTAAGTGCCCTGCATGGCCACGTTTGATTAATTCAATGGACAAAGAGACACGGGAAATGGAGTTAAGAAACTCAGTGCACAAAAAGGGGAGAAAAAGTGGTTATGTAGATATTATGATTTATTATTATTTTGTTGTTCAATTTTTGGGTTGTTACCAGTTAATCACTATTAAGTTGGTAAGAGGACAGGGGTCAGTTAAGTAGAGCTGCGTTAAGACAGCGTTACATGGAGATGGGAGTTGAAATAAGAGCTGCACAAGTCAGTGTTATAGATTTCACTTTGAAGAGTGATCATACTGCGGATATCAGTACAATGAATTGTAAGGGGAAGTAAATCATGCTAAATACTGGTAGAGAACATGGACTAAATGCCATGAGGGTTGCGGGAGAATAAGGAAGGTCCGTAATATATGGACTAAAGTTGATAATGGGGCTGGACGTTTACAGACATGAGTTCTTCTTCTTCTTCTTCTTCTTCGTTCATCCGGAGTTTTTTTTCGGATGTGATTGCGTTGTGCCTGTTTACAGCAGAGCTGCGTTCTTGCGCCGTTAGGCCGACACATCCGACTTCTGCGGGCATTTGTTGACCGGGTTAATCTTCCCGGGGAGACATGAGTTCAGTGGTGGTGTTTTTGCTGCTGTGGGTTATGGCATGAATTATGAATTGAGAGGTGAGAGATTTTAGAGAGGCATTGTGTTCCATGGCTTTGGCATGATGTTAATGTTTATCCCTTTGGGATAGGATGAAGAAGCTGGTAATAAGTGGGTTGCTGGAGTAGTGTATATAATGGTCAGATTACGTGAATATTTATGATGTTGTGTTTGATGGTTAACATTGCGAAGTTACTGATGTCTGTAATAAATAGACATTTAAGGGGAGGTTCGGAGTTACTAGTATGCTGTGGGTAACGGCATTAAAGAGAGATAGTTCAGAGCCATGATGAGCTAGATATCGGTGATAGTTTTAGTGAATGTCAGAAAATAAGTTGATAAAAGAATTGCCATAATAAGTAGGTTGCATTTGTTTTAGACTTTACTGCGTAAAGTCTCAGTATAACATAGGGGGGGGGGGGGGGTGAGTATGGTTTTGTGAGAAAGAATTTTGATTTTTTTGTGAGTAAGATTTCTTGATTCTCCGGTGGCCACCGATCCTTTCTCTTTCTGTCGTGTGGGAGTGACTTTATGATTTGTTGAATTGCCGTTATGGTGTTACTGGTAAAAACAAGAAGAAGAAGAAGTACGATTTCACAATTTCTGTGAAGAAACATAGCAGTTGGCTGTAAGACATAAGATGTAAGACATAAGAGGTAAGGTATAAGATGTAAGATGTAATATGTAGGGTATAAGATGTGATGTAATGTATGAGGTATATGTAGTCAAGTAGATTTTTGGGAATAGTATTAAAAGGAAATACATTAGAGAGTAGGTTAAAGGTTAAGACTTTTTCTGTAAAGAAAAAGTCTCATTTGGGATATGGAGGAATGTAACAGAGTACTATCTCTGTTATGTTAAGAATTTAGAATGCACAGAATGCGCAGAATGGGGAAAGATATATTGAATGCGTGAGCACGATTGAGCTTCGGAAACTAAGGGGGCTCACGCGTTCAACGGGGACTTAGAGATGGGTGGTCCATACGGGCAGACATGTTAGTACCATCTCATGTTGACATTGTGTAACTGCAACGAGGATTTCATAATAAACTAGTTTTCTTCAAGATCGCTGCCTTGAGTGTTTACTATCGTCACGGCCATCATCCCATCCTGCACTGTTATAGAAGGAATACGAGCACGATTCACAATCCACATACCGCGTTCGAAACTCAGCTGCGGTCGATTTGGAAGCAGATCGAATTGCGTAAGTTTTCATACAGTGGTAGGAATGTCGGTCGTTCGAAAGGAAATGGCACAGAAATGAACGTAAAATTGCCAAGAAATCACAAACAGCCAAGTAATGATGGGGTTGACTGAGAAGTCCTGTAAAAGATAAGCAACTAACTGGTTACTACCACTAGTTAGCAGCTGAACGTGACTCGTGTCGCACATTGTGAAGCGTGAGATGAGATAGCCATGTCCAGGTAAAACACGAGACATGACTAAACAATGAGCGGGGGTTTTGTCTGTTTGTGACATCGTCTGGTGCTTGTCCCACATGTATCTAAACTGATCCGAGCTCGATGGGTGATCGCGAGCTGCCGAGCGCTATCAAGACAAGTCACCTGAAAAAGTCCAGAAGCCTGATACGGGGGAGGAAAATGGCAAGTCGCAAGACCAACACCGAGAAACAACAGACACAGAAAATGTGCAGCGTGGGAGCCGCCAAAACCGTAAAGAAGACGACCGTGGAGAGTCTGCCTGCGAGCTGCAACAAAGAACCTGAAACTACAGTTACTACTGAACCCACCACGAGGGAGACCGTCGACAGCCCACCACAGACAAGAGCCAAGACAACTAAGAAGAAAGAGGAGAAAGACACCAGAGTCGGAAACGCCGACTCAAAAATAGTCAGATGGGTTGTCAAGCGGATTCAAGTGGAGCTGTCAGACGAACAAATTCAGAAGCAGCTGCAAGAAGAAAATACCCACATCAGAATCTTGAAGGCGGAGCGGATCCTGACGTACTCAAAAATCCCTACAACGCTAGCAGCGGTGACGACTGAGGGCAGCGAGATATCACGCCAGGTATCGATAAAAGGGAAAATTCAACAGCCTGAGGGATTCATACCAAGGATCACCCAATGTTCCAGATGCCAGAGGGCCGGCCACAATAGAGCAGCATGTCGCAGTAAGACTGCGCCGATCACCACGCCTTCAAGGAGTGTCCGCTGGCAAAGCTGGACACGGACTTCCGAGCACCCAACAACAAAAGAAAGTGCACCAACTGCCTGGGCAAGTATGGAGCAAGATATCTGAGGTGTCCGTACCTCCAAAGACACAGAGACGTCTTAAATTTCGCCATCACCACAAAAACTCCATATAAGGACGCAATGCTGGAGTGCGAGACAGCCACGTACATCTCACAAGCGGAAAAAACTCAACTGCAAGACCAGATAGATGAGCTAAAGAAACAAATCAAGCTGCTTCAATCACCGGCACCGACCAGCGACAATTAAAAGCTGCTTGCTGAAATAAAGGAGATCCAGCGAAACATCAAGCAAGAAGTGGAACATATGGCCGTGATAAAGAAGGAAAACGAAGAAATGCTGCGCAGTATTAAAGCGGAAAGCGAGCTGCTGAAAGCTGAAATGGAATTAATCCGAAACAAACCAACAGAAGCCATTCAGGAGAACACAGACAAGCCGCAACGAAACGGCAAGATAAAGACAGCAGCCCAACCACGGCGCCCGAGAAACTCAAGGGGAAACCAATATTCCGCCAGACATCTGAAGAAAACCAAGATGAGTACCTTGACGACGGCATGGAGTGGCCCCGGGCACCTACCTTGGAATGGTGCATAGAATCGGCAAGGAGAGAGGCAATTAAAGAGAAACTAAGGCGTAAGGAATTCAGAAGGCGATGGGAAGAAAAAGAAAAGAAGCTCAAGAAACTCAGATGGAAACCGATATAATACCCTGAGGTACACTATAACAGGAGGCCGACCTCGAGTACTATATAGATGACGGAGAGATCTTCCCATGGCTGAACACAGAGGAAAAAATCGAAAGACAGCAAGAACTCAGACGGGAAAGTGAAAAAAAGTCGCAAGAAGGAAAATAACATCGAAAAACTTCTACAGGCATTACACAAAAAGGAGGCAAAAATACCAAATAAAAAGTCTTTATTAGGACTGCAACAAGTCAAGCCAGGCGAGCCAGGAGCCTTCACTAACAAAAGAAACAACCAGAGGAGACGGGCGCAAAAGATAGCCGCCGACCAACCCCCCAGCTGACGTCACAGACACAAAAGCCGATATAACCAGTCAGGGTCAGGACCAACTGGTAAGAGCGCACACGACAGAAATAGGGCTAAAAACCACTGATCACAACAATAACCATCGCTGAAGAAGCAGGTTGAACGAGACGGAATTTGGAACTTTTGTTTTTGAAAACTGAAATTGGAATTGGAAGTGGGTGATGTGGTCAATACAGTACCGGTCGTCGTTATGTCCTATAGAATGTCTTGATACCTATTTTAGGTTGGGTCGACCTAGAAGCCCAGGTCTGCGAAAAAATTCCTTTGTCAATAAGATTCGAACATATCACAATCGGGGTTAAGGCCACACTGGCTATCTGCGGCGCTACCGCGACTCACAGGCTACCATTTAATCAATTTAAAATTTTAAAGGCGGTCTCACAGTCACTCAAACGGGAGTCAAATGTCCTGAGAACTGTTTGAAGGTAGCTCAAGCTATACTAGACTGGCATTACCATATACATAAATAATGTGTGTACACAGCACGATAAATCGTGTTACTAGTCTGCAATTACAAAATACTCTAACATATGTGTACACAGCACTAGAAATCGTGTTACTAGTCTGCCATTGCGAAATACAAAACAATATGTGTACACAGCACGAGGAATCTTGTTACTAGTCTGTCATTACAAAATACAATAACATCGGTGTACACAGCACTAGACATCGTGTTACTAATTTGTCTTTTTTTCGCATATCCTTTACAGGCCATTGCAGTCAACACCAGTGTTTTACTGCTCTTGTTGATGTCTTGGCAAGTTTACGTTCAGTAGTTTGCCATTGCTTTCTGAACGACCGGCTTCCATACCATCATGTTAAAACCCAGCGTGACACGGTCTGTTGCCAAATCGGTTGCAGTTGTGTTTCGAACGCAGGTAAGCGGAATTACGAACTGCGTCCGTAACGTCTTTGCCACGGATACGGGCAAACTATTGATTAGGATCACATAAATAATAAATCTGTGCATCGTGTGTGTTTACTAACATCACAATGTTCAAGTAAGGATTAACCTACAAGAGGTCCAGAAAACCGTTAGGGAATTTATTTGTGCACATAATATTGCTCAAGAATTATGGAAGAAACTGAAAGAGAAGCGTGACACTATCAGCGCTCACACCGGAAGCACACCGAACAAGCGAAGACCAAAATCTGAAGTGCGAAACAGACAGAAAATAATCTGAACTTATAATGTGAGTGGACTAGCAGACAGAGAACCAGCACTAGTAGAGTTCCATGTCAGACTCCCGTCATTCGGTTGATGAGTGCAATGTGTGTGTATGTGTGTGTGTATGTGTGTGTGTGTGTGTGTGTGTGTGTGTGTGCGAATATAAAAGGGGGGGGGGGGGTATCTGTGTTCTTCGGAGCTATGGAGTTAGTGCTTTGTGCGATACTTGTGGGTTGGAGGCTAGCCGACCTGTGACCAGAGACCTAGCTATATGGGGATAAAACCAGGTGCCCTTATAAGAGTAAAGGGAGGATGCTAAAATAGGAGGGCGGGAGGAAGAATGAAGAGAGAAAAGGAGAGAGGGGGGGGGGAAGAGAACATTAGAATCGGTGGTCACGTGACCGAGTTTTTCCTTCGAGAACTGTCGCGTCGCAAAACTTTTTTTCAACAATCAGGAGTATTTTAAAGCCTGCAAAAAAAATGATGTTAAACTGTTCGTGTGATTAAATAATACAATCCGCCATTTCTTGATCATAAGTACAGGCTCAGTCTTTGTTCATATTCCTGTTTGATTTACATTACAGCCATTCAAAGGTTAAAGGGCTTCTTTATTTCGATTATACCATTACCCCTACCCCGCCCAACCCCTGAATTGAAGTTATATTAGGGTCCATCCCTGGTTCCGATTAATAATCCTGTGACAGAGACAGTCACACACAAAATATTAATTTGAAGGCGATTATTGTCCAAAGAGGGTAATGGCTTCTACTTAAAAGGTCACGCTATAAAAAAAAAAAGTAATATTCACTTAGAGTTGGAAATATGGGAATAGAAATAAATTATTAGTACCAAGCAGCATGGTCGATTTATGTGGTTGCAGATACAATGTGATTGGAAAGTTGATGAAGTGATGTCACATAATATACAGCTATTTCCAGAAATGGTAACCAAGTGTTAAAACTACAGGTATGCGACCACTTATGTAGCATTAAAGTAGAGACAATTTCTGGTCTTTTTAACACACATTCATTCACATCTTGTTCTCCCTGAATATTCAGTTATAAATGAATCGGCATAAGGAAATTATAAAAGTAAAATATCTGTATGAAGCAGTGTACAATTTCTTCCTGAAAGCATGCATTATTTACAGAGAATTAATTCCAAGCGATGGTAATCCCAAAATAACGTTTATCTTTGTGCCGATAATGCCGATGCGCTGACTTTGCTCAGGAGCCAGATTTACACAGAATGTCGTCCTAATTGTGAAACAATTTGGAACGGTGTTCGTCAGTGCTAGATAGTGTAATTGTAATAATTGTAAAGTACGAAATTTAAATGAAAATGAGTTACCTTCATAAATGTGCACGACCACACAATATATTAACTCTTATAGGACACTGAAATATTACTATATTTGCCACAACATTGCCACAACATTGCTCTCTCGTTTTGAATTCATATACACTTTAGTGTATGTGTCAATTTTCCGACAACTGTGCCTGTGTTGCATATAGCTATATATTCAATTTTGTTGTACATAGCTATATATTCAATTCGTAATAATTTTAACCAGAACGACAGCAAAATAAACATTTTAATAAACGTGATTGTTATTCTCCCATTAGAAAAGCTTGTAAATATCGGCCTCAACCACTGGTCTAGCCTCGTATAACTGTTAACATGCAACGTATATATTATGTTAACGTGTACAGCAGACAATTGTCTTGTTCTTTATATCTACGTGCAATTGATAGGTTTGCTTCTTCAATGATGCATGCAAGATCTAATTATTCAAATCTGTATATGCAAGTCATCATCACTAAGTGATTTGCGCTGCACTGTGTCATCAATCTAGTGGCTTAGTACATGCGAATTCGACACGCATTTCTTCGACTTTGCTTTCCCTCGCCGTTGACTAACCGAAGTATACTTACAAAGCAGTACGATTGTAATGCACTTCGTCTGGTCCCTATCCCTTGACCTGTCCGACATGGGTCACCCTTTGAGTACCTGCGCTGCCGTCGTCATATCTGTACGGGAAATTGGAACACGAAGGCTCTCTACTACTTCAAGCTGGAGACTCAACAGAAGGGATATGCACGTCTAGTATAACAATTCGCGACAAACCATGTATTCAATGAAAGAGGTAATTAGCTCTAACGCGTCATCAAACTAGACACATATACGTGTCTAGTCTTTTTTTTTTTGCATATCCCTTACATGACGTTGCAGTCAACATCAGCATTTTTCAGCTGCTGTTGATGTACTATGCAAGATTACGCTCAGTAGTTTGCCATTGTTTTCTGAGCGACCGGCTCACATACCTCCGTAAGTTACCAGCGCGGGGCGAACCGCTACCGATTTTCGCGCAGGTTACATTACTCACGAGAATATACGGGATTACGGGAAAAATCGTTAACTCCTAGGTCAGGGAGACCGGCTACTCTACGTGTAGTAGTTTACACTCAACGAATTATTTAAATAACGTCATCACTTAGTGAGTTCGTTCAAAAATGAAGACGTTCGCACGAGTTACTTTGGATATAATTTTCTTGTCATAATTGTTAATAGTTATTTGAAGCATTCGGTTTTACATTCTTAAAATAGAAAATTCCACCAAATGCCAACACATAGATCACCAGACGTGACCTGTAACAATATTAGAATATAATAGTAATTACTTCCTCTTCTTCTTCGTACACCTTCAGTCGTCAATATGAGTACAACTTCAGACGTACACCTTCAGACGTCAATATGAGTACACCTTCAGACGTACACCTTCAGTAGTCACTATGAGTACACCTTCAGTCGTCAATATGAGTACATCTTCAGTCGTCAATATGAGTACACCTTCAGTCGTCAATATGAGTACACATTCAGTCGTCAATATGAGTACACCTGCAGACGTACACCTTCAGTCGTCAATATGAGTACAACTTCAGTCGTCAATATGAGTACATCTTCAGTCGTCAATATGAGTACACCTTCAGTCGTCAAAATGAGTACAACTTCAGACGTACACCTTCAGACGTCAATATGAGTACACCTTCAGGCGTACATCTTCAGAGATGAACGTCCAGATATCGGTGTCAGTAAATGCAAGGGAAACAGCAGTCAACTTGAGCCTTTTGGTGTCTCTGTAGAGCCTGTCCTCAAATGGATAGGGTGTATGCCCAAAGAAGTGTCTATTTTCTGCATATTTTGGACCCAGCAACAGATAATTAGTTGTCATTTTACCTGTTCCACAGCTGTATTAACCAGTCCATATATTTAGCTGAATTCTGACTTGTAGAATGTCAACTACTGGAGCCGGTCTAAGTGCAGTTTCCTAAATTTGCCATAATTTCTGAGCCACTTAAAGTGTCGCAAGTTACACTAGAATTAAATAACTGCAGAAAGCACAATTATAAAATACATGTACTTTGAAGAATGAATCGCAGAAAAATAAGAAATATTCCACTTTGAAGCATGTAATGATAAAGATGTCGAACAATACAACCGCTGTTTTTTCAGTCATAACCGAAAATCTTGTACCTCTCACAATATATGAAACATTTTTCTACGTATTATTTTCTTGCACTAGCGTGTGGGGAATAGTGGGTAATGTGACCAGCATTGTCATACTTGCTCGACAAGGATTCCAGAAGTGTTCCAATATTCTTCTCTTGGCTTTGGCCGTCTCGGATGTTTTGTTTCTGATTGGTATAAACAACATTCCTATGGACATATACGCTGCAAATGTTCCTGAAGGATTCCACTTCTCTGAGACGATCAATTACATGTTTTATATCATGTCTCTGCTGTTTTCATGTGCTTATACGTTCGGACTTCAATGTGGAATGATTATACCTTCTCTAATAACCGGAGAACGTATATTAACTATATTTTGTCCGCTCAAAAATAATTTCATCTTAACTCCACGGCGGACAATGATTACAGTGGCGTTTCTGTATATTATCAACGGGGTGTTTTTCTTGTATCAGTATATAATATGCAGAAAGTTTAAGCAAGTTATTGTCAAAGGCGTCGCTGTGGGTGGGTTCTTCTACACTGATGTTTATGTACGCGATGTTAGAAGCGGATTGTACGTGTTGATTAGGCGTGTGGTTAACATCATGACTGGCCCAGTACCTATAAGTCTAGTAGCTGTCGGTTGTGTGGTTATTGGAATCCAAGTCACATTAATTACCAGCAGACGGAAGCAGCTCACCTCCAGTCAAGTCAAACAAACCACAAACAAACCGATATCGAAGACAACAAAGACACTACTCAGCATTTGTATCCTGTATATTGTTTGTAGTGGTTTTGGATTTATTATTGAGTACGTTACGACCCTGAGTCCCTTTGACCAGGACAATCTACTAAAGAATGTGCTAGCTTCCACCCAAGACTGGTTGATTTGTGTCAACTGTGTAGGAGACTACCTCATTTACGTCGGTGCCAATAACAGTTTCAAGAAAACGGGCACCGTGAAGGTTAAACTAAATAAATAAACGTGAAACTAGAAGAGACCTAGTTAGGCAAGGTACCATATAAATATCAGAGACATACATGTTGACATTACAAATACCAGAGTTATACACTGACATTAGAAATATCAGTCTTATACATGTTGACATTAGAAATGTGAAATTTATACATGTACACATTTGAAGTATTAGAGTTAGGTATGATGGTATTAGAAATATCAGAGTTATACATGTTGAGATTAGAAATATCAAAGTTTATCCTGGTGAGATTAGAAATATCATAATTATACATTTACACATTAAAACTATTAGAATTAATAATGATGGTATTAGAAATATCAACCTGGTGATATTAGAAGTATTAGAGTTAGGCTTGGTTGCATTAGAATTATCAGAATTAGACCTGGCAGCTTGAGAAATATCAGAGTTATACACGTTGACATTAAATATAACAGAGTTAGACATTTGAGCATTAGAAATATCACAGCGATACATGGTGGCATTAGAAATATCACAGCTATTCATAGTGGCATTAGAAATATCAGATTTTGACAGGATAACATTAGAAGTATCCGACTATGACGTGATGAAATTAGAAGTATTAGATTTGACATGATGACATTATAAGTTTGAATAACGAAGACACAAACAATAGATTGCACGATTTATTGCCTGGCATATTTCGCTGCATCTCGTCAGGTACATACTGCAGAAATCACACAACTTACGTGAAATTAACTAGATAAATCCTTCAAGTTGAAATATACACAAATTCGCACAGTAATGTCACTTATCTACCACGGTAATTTTAAGCTGACTAACATGTCTTTCTGTTTACACAATTCTGGCTTGCGTTGATAGATCATAATTGCTTCTGCAAATTTTAACAAGCGAGTATTTTGTGTTCTAAACAACACGCGAAATGCAGTGTCTCTGGACACAACATGGCCACTGGCGACAATGTGCCTGCCGATTGAAGACGCCGGGAGCTTCCGGTGTGTCGGCTCCTCGCGGCTAGCATCTCCTGTGTGTTGTATCTTGTTGACCCATTGAGGTATGTGTTCTGACACCCGTTTGTTAAGCTGTCTCTCCGTTCGACCAATGTAAACGGCCTGGCATCTACATGTGAATTGGTAAATACAATTGTTTGTGGCGTACAGAGGAACAGGCTCTTTGACTGTTGGTGTAGGAATGGGTACGGTTTTACATCTAATGACTGGAGTTGCCGCACAGAATGTTCGACCTACTGCTGTAGTAAGCCGGTCTTGTAGACGTTGCATTACGTCATCCCCTCGAAAGGTTAGCTGGATGAATACCTTGAGTTTAGGGACTGTAGTTACGTCTGCTTTGGGTTTGGGCTGTTGGCAATGGCGCTTTATAAATCCTGTGGAGTACCCATTCAGGTTTAAGACATTCTTCAGAGTTTCAAATTCCTCTGTCAGTGTGTCCTGGGTGCATATCTTTCTAGCACGGTCAAACAAGGTCCGTACTAAGCCCCGTTTGTACTGGACAGGTGTGAAGCTCTGAAAATTTAGGTATTGGCCAGTCCATGTTTCTTTGCGATACACCGATCTTTGAATTGTGCCGTCTGCTCTACGTCTCATTAGAATATCTAGGACATTATAAGTATCAGATTTTGACATGATGACATTAGAAGTATCATATTTTGACATGGTGACATTATAAATATCATATTTTGACATAGTAACATTATAAGTATCAGATTGTGACATGTTGACATTATAAGTATCAGATTTTGACATGGTGACATTATACGTATCATATTTTGACATGAGGACATTAGAGGTATCACTGGTGCAAGTCCTTACATTGAACTCATAGTAATAAACGGTAATTAATTAACCTGTTTACACGCCATAGAACGTGGTGTTTATATGGTGCTAGCCTCATATTTGTATAAATCATTCCACACTCAGTGAAGTGATGTGGACATTTCCAGGCCAACTGAATTTACAGAGATGCAACACATAAAGTGGTTCAGACATGTTGTGAGAATGAACGCGTCACATAAGTATTGTACGTAAAATCAAAGATGTTAAGATTATAGAATACAGCTAGTGGTAAACCAGGAACAAGACAGATAGAATCTGTCAATGGTATTTACTACACGAACATAGACTTAACGCAGTCCAGGCCACACTTAAAAAAAAAAAAGGCCACACGTTTCACTCAAGTAAAATATAACAGATCTTTTAACCCGCCTCAATACGTGTTTGACATATGGTGCTCATTGTTACGTAGCATATCATATGCAGAACGTCGCTCTCATCGCGGCCCACCGAAAACGTCTCGATCTCTGGGCATTTCTTTCGCCTCAAACAACCTGATTCCCAAACTCTCTGCAATATCCGGTGTCCATCTTCGTGCTGATCGAGCCCTGCTCCGTGCGGTGCTAGACCCGTGTTTGTGTAGATCGATTGATGTGGTCAGTATCACACAGGCCGCCTTCGCTTCTCAAGACATTTCCTAGTGTCCATTTTAGTCTGGTTGGACCTGAGAGCAAGTGTCAGTTTTCAATATCCACCTCTGTGTGGATTCGAACCCATGACCGCCGGGATGGCAGGCAAGTGTCTAGACACTACGTTAACGCGGATCCCATTTGCTTATGACTTATGGTAATACAACTAGCTGTGTATTAGCGAAGTAGATAGGGAACTGCGCTGATAATGTCGAGAAAATGGTCGAACGAGGGCTCGGCGCCTGGGTACGTTGCCTGCTAAGTGAGGGAAATATTGTCTACATATTCCTCTGTCAGAGTACAAAATGTGGTGACCCTATCACATGATAGCTACATAGCAGGAAACTGCTTACGGATTACGGACAATGAAATAAAAATTACACCCCCCCCCCCCCCCCCACCACAGCTCTTGGTTTAACGACAAATGTGGACCACAAACACCGTCTGAATGGGAATTGTGGAATAGGAACGTCGGGGAAATTGACGTCTTACGCTATTAATCTTAGTAACTTGCCATAACAGTTCAGACTCCAAGTGCATTCATCATTCGGGAACTGTAGATAAGCTGGCACTTGGCAAAGAAGGAGATGTTTAAGCGTTTACAAAACCGAGTGACTTAGACTATGGACACTGGGAATTTTATAAAATAAAATTCTGAGAACTAGTCGAGGTTGCACAGTTTATGGTAGCCAAAGTGTGATTCAAGAAACTCTTCCAGTACATGAGGATACTTGAACTTCCATCTTCGTTCGAATCCACACGAAGATGGGCTGTTGTTTGTCGAGACTCCTGTCTTTTCCACTTTTCACATTGGGCAGTGGGGAGCGTTTTGTGTGATATTCACTGGCACAGGAACGGAGCATAATGGGGACGACCCGTTGCTATGAAGTTGGAACTGCGACTAACTAACTAACTAACTAACTTGAACTTCAAGCTAAAACTAGTCGAAAATGAATTGTATCAAACAAATAACCAAAAATAAATTGACATAATTAAAACTGACGAGCTATAGTGCAGAAAGATACCAATGAGATTGGGTGTAGGGATTTGCCCCAGGCTGCACTGAAAGGAGGTGTAACAACTGATCCACCACTATTCGTGCTCAGTCCGTGCAGTCGTCTGTATGGATGGTTCTGCTAAGAGGCAAAAGAAGTTTTTAGGGTTCATTGTTTTATTTTTTTTTTCGCATATCCTTTACAGGACATCGCTGTCAACATCAACATCTTTCAGCTGATTGTTGATTTCTTGGCAAGATTACGCTCAGTAGTTTGCCATTGCTTTCTGCGCGATCAGCTCACATATCCCGTAAGTTACCGACGCGGAGAGAACCGCTACCAATTCTCGCGCACGTGACGTCACGTTACGAGAGTGTACGGGATTACGGAGAAAGTCGTGTAACTCCCAAACCAGAGAGACGGGCCTTTTAGGGTTCATAGCGAAGGTTAACGACAGCGTTTAGTGAAGGAGATACTGGCGTAAGATGCGGCGGCTTCCAGCCTGAGAATGTCACTGCGGCGTTCCACTGGCTGGAGGATAAACAGTATACAAATGTCGAGATGGTTGCAGGCTCACAGAGCATGCTGAGACATGTGAATACAGGCTTCGTGCAGAACGGCATGCTTCAAAATAATTTTACAAAACCAAAGATAGAGAGCATCTTTGAGTATTTTCCCTATGACATGATGTTATCTTGGGAAACGAGCAGGTTGACACATTGGCTGGTCTGCATCACATGGTTGAGACACTAGTGCACGATAAAACACATGTGGTCTGGACCAGTTAGTATCATATATCTATATCTATAAAAGACGATGTATGTCTGTATGTATGTCCGTTCTTTATGCGTTCGCGAACGGTTCATCCGATTGAGATGAAATTTTCTACACGTCTTCTTCTCATTCCCGTGCAGCCAACTGTCATAGTTTGTTAGTGTACAATCAGCTATTTACTTACTAAAATTTAATATTTTAATATCTTATAATTTATATATATAGAGAGGGGACTTAACTTAAGAAAAGTTATTTCAAGGGGCATAACTTTTAATAAAATTGCTATATATTTTATGTATAGATTGTTGCATTGTTTTTAAAGATTTATAAACTCTTTGTCTACAGTTATTTACAGGCATGTGAGTTATAATAAATAATGATATAATCTTTCAGGCATTTTCAAAATTTTCATTAAAATAATGCAACTATTTAAATAGTGAAAATTTTCTAACTCATCTGTTTATTTTTCTTCAACGGCACATTAATTTTTTTTTAACATTCTCATATGTATGGCGCGTTACACCCACGTTGGGTATTTATGATGCCCATGTTAAACATTTCCTCAATGAGTTACTTTTCATGCATTTTAATGCTTGTTCTTTTGTTGTCAAAGAATTGCTTCATAAGAGATGTTGAATGAAAGAATGTATGAGAGGAAATAGAGAAGAAGGGCAGAATGTAGGACGGGCCTGCGAAAGATTTTCGTTCGTTAAAAAACAAAAAAGTAATTTTTTGTGAGAGAAAGCTAGTTGCATATCGTTTGCAGTACTCTGCAGTCAACCCACCGCCCACCATTTATTGGCTATTCGTGATATCTTGGTAAGTTTACTTTAGATAGATCTCTTTGAATCATATTTTCTACTATCAATCTATCTATTCTTCTATTCTATCTATATTTTTAACGGAACGGGCCGAACATAGATAGAAAGATAGATAGATAGATAGATAGATAGATAGATAGATAGATAGATAGATAGATAGATAGATAGATAGATAGATAGATAGATAGATAAGATAAGATAGATAGATAAGATAAGATAGATAGATAAGATAAGATAAGATAGATAGATAGATAGATAGATAGATAGATAGATAGATAGATAGATAGATAGATAGATAGATAGATAGATAGATAGATAGATAGATAGATAGATAGATAGATAGATAGATAGATAGATAGATAGATAGATCCCCGACAGGGCCTGGGCGAAGCCGGGCCGGGTCAGCTTGTGTGTGTGTGTATATATATATACAGCGCAATGATTTACAGCGCAAATTGGCCTTATCAGTCACACTCGCTACCGCCATAGTTAAAAGTTATTATGCCTTTTTAAAGCACAAACTATCGTCTGTCAAGACGGCAAGGTGCCAATGAATATATATATATATAGGAATGGTTCTCAGCCGGGAATTTTAGGGTTTCCAGGGGGGGGGGGGGGGGGAATTGGGGGATTAAGATTATTTCAAGATCGCTTTAATACAAAAACCGATTACTTGATATTGTTTTTCCTTTTATACTTTACGGTTCTGTACGTCTCTCTCTTCTCTCTTCTTCAGCGTTCCGAGCCATTGAGGTTCTTTGCTGCAAATACAATCTGTCTCCATTCGTCTCTCTGGTGGACCTTCTCTTGCCAGTCGTTGATTCCAAGTGCTTGTAGGTCTATATGTATATTATCTCTATATGCCCCAGCCATTGTAGTCTATTAGCCTTCATGATACCAGTGATTAGCGGGGACTTAAACAAATCATAAATGTCTTTGTTACTTCTTCTTTTCCACTCTCCACTTTGTGTATCCCTAATGGGTCCAAAGATGCGTCTTAAAATTTTGTTCTCAAAGGTTTGTAACAAGGCTTCGTTCTGTACGTCTCACCCTTCTAAAATTCATTTTATAAAGTAAGTAGACCCACAAGTCACGTTTTATGTGGACGTCTAGACTTGTTTTAGTATGTGCTATTAAATTTAGCTTCCATTATTACGTATACTGTGTAGGGGAAGGGGGGACTTTTAGGTAGGAAATACGAAAAGGGGTGGGGAGGGAATGACGTTCTGAAAATATGGTGAAGGGGGGCATGGGCCAAAAATGGGTTGAGAACCACTGGGCTAGAGGATCTTAGTCTGGTCAGCGATCAGTACTCCGAGACAATATCTGACTGACACCTAGTCAGACTGCAACATGCACCATTAGTATTGGGACTATTCGCTGGTGTTAACGGTGATGACGGAATGCACATTGGGATTTCCCGAGTGATGTGATGTCGTTTGTTGACTCAACTAAACTGAGACACATAGAGAGGTCACAGTTGCTAGCTTAAGGCAAAGCGTGGAGATAAACTTCACTATACTTCGTAAATGGGATAGTTAGCGACAATCTTAGATGATCTAGTGATAGTTAGTTAGTTAGTTAGTTAGTTAGTTAGTTAGTTAGTTAATTAGTTAGTTGGTTGGTTGGTTGGTTGGTTGGTTGGTTGGTTGGTTGGTTGGTTGGTTGGTTAGTTAGTTAGTTAGTTAGTTAGTTAGTTAGTTAGTTAGTTATTTAGTCGACAGATCACCCTCATTGCACATCGAACCATTCAGTCCACTAATCAGTCCATAAGTGCTCGGATCCCGTCCTCAGCAAATCCCGCAGCGTGTAGCGGCTCACGACACCAGTTCTGTGTTGGTTTATTACTCTTCTTTTGCTTCCTGCGTAGTGTTCTTGTTTGGCCACATCTCTTTTAACTTGCTGTTTTCGCAGTCTGGCCATGGTTGTAGATTCCCAGTCATCGCTTGGTTCTCGTAAACGACCTACTTCTCGTAGAGCATTCAGAATGTCTGCCTGGTCTATGGCTCGTCCGCCTTCCAAAGTACCCCTACCTGCAAGCCTGTCAGCCTGCTCATTCCCTTGTACATGCCCTGACACGAAGATGAAACTAATCGTTGCCAGCCGAGACAACTCCAGAGACAGCAGTCAATCTCTACGGACCTACCTACCCCTTCTTTATTCTCCTGAGCATACTCATTGAGTCACTAAGGACACATGCCTGATTGAATGTCTGTGTCTCGAGCCATGTTATTGCTTTATTTACTGCCATCACTTCCATAATCAGTTTGTATTTGGTCAAAGCAAAAGCGCCAGACTCTTCCTTCACAATTTTCCCTCCGGCCTGAGCCATAAAGTACACATGTAATAAGCTAAGATCACGCGTAGAGTAGTTAGTTGTGACTGGCGAGAATTAGTTACACATTTAGTAGACTTTCCCTAGAACCACATTGTGTAGCTTAACTTTTCAGTAAATGACATTTCAACCTATAGTCGTTAAGAGAAGCTTCGTCTAAAGATAGCCACTTAGAAGTATTGTCAAGATGATGTTTGAGTTGAGAACAAACGTATATTTCTGAAAGTTATAGTTAGTTATGCTCAAAAGCAGATATTTGTGAAATAAACTTTGCTGGACACGTGAACTAGTGTCTTGTGCAGTGTCGTTGCAATCCGTCTAAAATAAAACGTCTAGACAACAGAGCTCATATCAGCCTCATTCAACCTTGTGTTTATGACGTTTCCCATCGCCGTTCTGCCATCGTCTTCACCATCTTGAGTCATGTCGGTTTGCATTCACGGTTTGCCATCTCACACGATCACCAGAGTCGTGGATCAGCTCTGTGTTCTTGTCCCGATTATACCACATGGCCAAGCCATCCATGTATTGATCTCTCTGCTTTCCCCTTGTTCTTTTCCTGTTAAATTTGCCAGTTGTCACTAAGTTTCAGGTTTATTTCTCCTAATAATAAACATGGTTGTTATGGTTTGTTGGCAAGTTTTGCAGAAGGTAGTTTTCCATTGCTTTCCTTCTGGGCAGTGACTGTATTAGTCGGTGGCCATAGCCATTGTCTCTACTGATGAGATCATCTGCCTATCGCCGCAGAGTGCAGACCATAACCAACAATAATCTGTCGGCTGCTCTCACACTCAATCTACCACCAGATAGAACTTCAAAAATTAGATTTTTAAGAACATGCATCTTTCCCATTACAACATACGCCTGTGAGACCTGGACGCTTACTAAACAAGCTGAACAGCGTATAAATGCCTTTGAATATAAATGCTATAAACGGGTTCTAAGAATATCTTGGGTAAAGAAAAGAACAAATGCATCCATGATTCAAGAGCTAAATATTGAAGAGGGTTGGCTATTAAAGACGATAAAACAAAGAAAATCTATATATTTTGGTCACTTGAAACGTCATGAAAGTCTGGAGAGAACAATAACAGAGGAGTACATGCCTGGGAAGAGAGGAAGAGGAAGGCCAATGAGAAGATGGGTGCAGGATGTGGCGGTTGATCTCCAGATGGGTGTATCGGCCTCAGGACATCTTGCTTGTGATCGAGAAGTTTTCCAGAAGGTTGTTATGAGAGCGAGGTTCTGCAAAGGACATGCTACTGAATGAATGAATGAATGAATGAATGAATGAATGAATGAATGAATGAATGAATGAATGAATGAATGAATGAATGAATAAACAAAACAACGTCTTTTAAATCATATTTCTATCAAGCTTGCGACGCAGGAAGCAATCATATACACTTCATGTTGTGACACGTAAGAAGCTACCGTATTGCTATATCGTTGCTCTGTTAAACAGGCATGTGACGCTATTATAGTTTATTCCAGCTTCTATTAACAATTCATTCGACAGTGTAGAACAAATAGACGTCTACAACAATAACTCAATACTGAAGAAGAATCGGTATTACGATAAACACAAATGAAGAAAATGAAATATTTTAGACATGTAAAATTCTAGAAAAGATAATTATCTGGGACGAAAATAACGAATGCAAATATCCAATAACGAAAAAAGAAAATACAGCTGTCTGTCTGTCTGTCTGTCTGTCTGTCTGTCTGTCTGTCTGTCTGTCTGTCTGTCTGTCTGTCTACCCACTCACCCACCACCCACCTACATATCTATCTATCTATCTCTCTATCTATCTATCTATCCAAATATCTATCTATCTATCTATCTATCTATCTATCTATCTATCTACCTATCTACCTATCTATCCATCTATCTATCTATCCATCTATCTATCTATCCATCTATCTATCTATCTGTCTATCTATCTGTCTGTCTGTCTATCTGTGTCTGTCTGTCTATCTGTCTGTCTGTCTGTCGGTCGGTGTTTGTGTGTCTGTGTGTGTGTGTTTGTGTGTGTGTGTGTGTGTTAATGTATGCATCTCTCTATATGTCAGTTATCAGCTGTATCTCTACCATTCCTATCCATAGACTCTAGCTTCTCCAATATTTTTAATTGTATTGACTTCAACTTCTTCGGTATTTCCCTATGCATCATCTCTATATTCTCCAGTATTTCCCACTCCATCGACTCTAGCGTCTCTAGTATTTCCCCACCCATCGACTCTAGCTTCTCCAATAATTCCTACTCCATCGACTCTAGCGTCTCTAGTATTTCCCCACTCATCAAGTCTAGTTCTCCAGTATTTTCCACACCATTGACTCTAGCTTCTCCAGTAATTTCCACACTATCGACTACAGCATCTTTATTATTTCCCACTTCATCGTCTGCAACTTCTCCGGTATGTCCAACTCCATCGTCTCTAGCTTCTCCGTTATTTCCCACTCCATCGTCTCTAGCTTCTCCAGTATTTCACCACCCATGGACTTGCTTCTCCGGTTTTTCCCATTCATCAACTCTGGCTTCTCCAATATTAGTTCAATGTCCATTGACTCTAGCTTATCCAGTATTATGTCCGCATGCATCAACTCTAGCGTCTCTGATATTTGTTTCGCATCCACCGACTCTAGCTTCTCTGATAGTTGTTCCCCATCCACCGACTCTAGCTTCTCTGATAGTTGTTCCCCATCCACCGACTCTAGCTTCTCTGATAGTTGTTCCCCATCCACCGACTCTAGCTTCTCTGATAGTTGTTCCCCATCCACCGACTCTAGCTTCTCTGGTAGTTGTTCCCCATCCACCGACTATAGCTTCTCTGATAGTTGTTCCCCATCCACCGACTCTAGCTTCTCTGGTAGTTGTTCCCCATCCACCGACTCTAGCTTCTCTGATAGTTGTTCCCCATCCACCGACTCTAGCTTCTCTGGTAGTTGTTCCCCATCCACCGACTCTAGCTTCTCTGGTAGTTGTTCCCCATCCACCGACTCTAGCTTCTCTGATAGTTGTTCCCCATCCACCGACTCTAGCTTCTCTGGTAGTTGTTCCCCATCCACCGACTCTAGCTTCTCTGGTAGTTGTTCCCCATCCACCGACTCTAGCTTCTCTGATAGTTGTTCCCCATCCACCGACTCTAGCTTCTCTGGTAGTTGTTCCCCATCCACCGACTCCAGCTTCTCTGGTAGTTGTTCCCCATCCACCGACCCTAGCTTCTCTGATAGTTGTTCCCCATCCACCGACTCAAGCTTCTCTGATAGTTGTTCCCCATCCACCGACTCTAGCTTCTCTGGTAGTTGTTCCCCATCCACCGACTCTAGCTTCTCTGGTAGTTGTTCCCCATCCACCGACTCTAGCTTCTCTGGTAGTTGTTCCCCATCCACCGACTCTAGCTTCTCTGGTAGTTGTTCCCCATCCACCGACTCTAGCTTCTCTGGTAGTTGTTCCCCATCCACCGACTCTAGCTTCTCTGGTAGTTGTTCCCCATCCACCGACTCTAGCTTCTCTGATAGTTGTTCCCCATCCACCGACTCTAGCTTCTCTGGTAGTTGTTCCCCATCCACCGACTCTAGCTTCTCTGGTAGTTGTTCCCCATCCACCGACTCTAGCTTCTCTGATAGTTGTTCCCCATCCACCGACTCTAGCTTCTCTGGTAGTTGTTCCCCATCCACCGACTCTAGCTTCTCTGGTAGTTGTTCCCCATCAACCGACTCTAGCTTCTCTGGTAGTTGTTCCCCATCCACCGACTCTAGCTTCTCTGGTAGTTGTTCCCCATCAACCGACTCTAGCTTCTCTGGTAGTTGTTCCCCATCCACCGACTCTAGCTTCTCTGATAGTTGTTCCCCATCCACCGACTCTAGCTTCTCTGGTAGTTGTTCCCCATCCACCGACTCTAGCTTCTCTGGTAGTTGTTCCCCATCCACCGACTCTAGCTTCTCTGATAGTTGTTCCCCATCCACCGACTCTAGCTTCTCTGATAGTTGTTCACATTCAACGACTCTAGCTTCTCTGGTAGTTGTTCCCCATCCACCGACTCTAGCTTCTCTGGTAGTTGTTCCCCATCCACCGACTCTAGCTTCTTTGGTAGTTGTTCCCCATCCACCGACTCTAGCTTCTCTGGTAGTTGTTCCCCATCCACCGACTCTAGCTTCTCTGGTAGTTGTTCCCCATCCACCGACTCTAGCTTCTCTGGTAGTTGTTCCCCATCCACCGACTCTAGCTTCTCTGGTAGTTGTTCCCCATCCACCGACTCTAGCTTCTCTGGTAGTTGTTCCCCATCCACCGACTCTAGCTTCTCTGGTAGTTGTTCACATTAACAGACTCTAGCTTCTCTGGTAGTTGTTCCCCATCCACCGACTCTAGCTTCTCTGGTAGTTGTTCCCCATCCACCGACTCTAGCTTCTCTGGTAGTTGTTCCCCATCCACCGACTCTAGCTTCTCTGGTAGTTGTTCCCCATCCACCGACTCTAGCTTCTCTGGTAGTTGTTCCCCATCCACCGACTCTAGCTTCTCTGGTAGTTGTTCCCCATCCACCGACTCTAGCTTCTCTGGTAGTTGTTCCCCATCCACCGACTCTAGCTTCTCTGATAGTTGTTCCCCATCCACCGACTCTAGCTTCTCTGGTAGTTGTTCCCTATCCACCGACTCTAGCTTCTCTGGTAGTTGTTCCCCATCCACCGACTCTAGCTTCTCTGATAGTTGTTCCCCATCCACCGACTCTAGCTTCTCTGGTAGTTGTTCCCCATCCACCGACTCTAGCTTCTCTGGTAGTTGTTCCCCATCAACGGACTCTAGCTTCTCTGGTAGTTGTTCCCCATCCACCGACTCTAGCTTCTCTGGTAGTTGTTCCCCATCAACCGACTCTAGCTTCTCTGGTAGTTGTTCCCCATCCACCGACTCTAGCTTCTCTGATAGTTGTTCCCCATCCACCGACTCTAGCTTCTCTGGTAGTTGTTCCCCATCCACCGACTCTAGCTTCTCTGGTAGTTGTTCCCCATCCACCGACTCTAGCTTCTCTGATAGTTGTTCCCCATCCACCGACTCTAGCTTCTCTGATAGTTGTTCACATTCAACGACTCTAGCTTCTCTGGTAGTTGTTCCCCATCCACCGACTCTAGCTTCTCTGGTAGTTGTTCCCCATCCACCGACTCTAGCTTCTTTGGTAGTTGTTCCCCATCCACCGACTCTAGCTTCTCTGGTAGTTGTTCCCCATCCACCGACTCTAGCTTCTCTGGTAGTTGTTCCCCATCCACCGACTCTAGCTTCTCTGGTAGTTGTTCCCCATCCACCGACTCTAGCTTCTCTGGTAGTTGTTCCC
Organism: Cepaea hortensis; assembly: GCA_963921405.1. NCBI lineage: Eukaryota > Metazoa > Mollusca > Gastropoda > Stylommatophora > Helicidae > Cepaea > Cepaea hortensis. Next base: position 47,650,165 of record OY992883.1, on the reverse strand, counting down.
CATCCACCGACTCTAGCTTCTCTGGTAGTTGTTCCCCATCCACCGACTCTAGCTTCTCTGGTAGTTGTTCACATTAACAGACTCTAGCTTCTCTAGTAGTTGTTCCCCATCCACCGACTCTAGCTTCTCTGGTAGTTGTTCCCCATCCACCGACTCTAGCTTCTCTGGTAGTTGTTCCCCATCCACCGACTCTAGCTTCTCTTGTAGTTGTTCCCCATCCACCGACTCTAGCTTCTCTGGTAGTTGTTCCCCATCAACCGACTCTAGCTTCTCTGGTAGTTGTTCCCCATCCACCGACTCTAGCTTCTCTGGTAGTTGTTCACATTAACAGACTCTAGCTTCTCTGATAGTTGTTCACATTCACCGACTCTAGCTTCTCTGATAGTTGTTCACATTAACCGACTCTAGCTTCTCTGGTAGTTGTTCCCCATCCACCGACTCTAGCTTCTCTGGTAGTTGTTCCCCATCCACCGACTCTAGCTTCTCTGGTAGTTGTTCCCCATCCACCGACTCTAGCTTCTCTGGTAGTTGTTCCCCATCCACCGACTCTAGCTTCTCTGGTAGTTGTTCACATTAACAGACTCTAGCTTCTCTGGTAGTTGTTCCCCATCCACCGACTCTAGCTTCTCTGGTAGTTGTTCCCCATCCACCGACTCTAGCTTCTCTGGTAGTTATTCCCCATCCACCGACTCTAGCTTCTCTGGTAGTTGTTCCCCATCCACCGACTCTAGCTTCTCTGATAGTTGTTCCCCATCCACCGACTCTAGCTTCTCTGATAGTTGTTCACATTCAACTACTCTAGCTTCTCTGGTAGTTGTTCCCCATCCACCGACTCTAGCTTCTCTGGTAGTTGTTCCCCATCCACCGACTCTAGCTTCTTTGGTAGTTGTTCCCCATCCACCGACTCTAGCTTCTCTGGTAGTTGTTCCCCATCCACCGACTCTAGCTTCTCTGGTAGTTGTTCCCCATCCACCGACTCTAGCTTCTCTGGTAGTTGTTCCCCATCCACCGACTCTAGCTTCTCTGGTAGTTGTTCCCCATCCACCGACTCTAGCTTCTCTGGTAGTTGTTCCCCATCCACCGACTCTAGCTTCTCTGGTAGTTGTTCACATTAACAGACTCTAGCTTCTCTGGTAGTTGTTCCCCATCCACCGACTCTAGCTTCTCTGGTAGTTGTTCCCCATCCACCGACTCTAGCTTCTCTGGTAGTTGTTCCCCATCCACCGACTCTAGCTTCTCTTGTAGTTGTTCCCCATCCACCGACTCTAGCTTCTCTGTTAGTTGTTCCCCATCAACCGACTCTAGCTTCTCTGGTAGTTGTTCCCCATCCACCGACTCTAGCTTCTCTGGTAGTTGTTCACATTAACAGACTCTAGCTTCTCTGATAGTTGTTCACATTCACCGACTCTAGCTTCTCTGATAGTTGTTCACATTAACCGACTCTAGCTTCTCTGGTAGTTGTTCCCCATCCACCGACTCTAGCTTCTCTGGTAGTTGTTCCCCATTCACCGACTCTAGCTTCTCTGGTAGTTGTTCCCCATCCACCGACTCTAGCTTCTCTGGTAGTTGTTCCCCATCCACCGACTCTAGCTTCTCTGGTAGTTGTTCCCCATCCACCGACTCTAGCTTCTCTGGTAGTTGTTCACATTAACAGACTCTAGCTTCTCTGGTAGTTGTTCCCCATCCACCGACTCTAGCTTCTCTGGTAGTTGTTCCCCATCCACCGACTCTAGCTTCTCTGGTAGTTGTTCCCCATCCACCGACTCTAGCTTCTCTTGTAGTTGTTCCCCATCCACCGACTCTAGCTTCTCTGGTAGTTGTTCCCCATCAACCGACTCTAGCTTCTCTGGTAGTTGTTCCCCATCCACCGACTCTAGCTTCTCTGGTAGTTGTTCACATTAACAGACTCTAGCTTCTCTGATAGTTGTTCACATTCACCGACTCTAGCTTCTCTGATAGTTGTTCACATTAACCGACTCTAGCTTCTCTGGTAGTTGTTCCCCATCCACCGACTCTAGCTTCTCTGGTAGTTGTTCCCCATCCACCGACTCTAGCTTCTCTGGTAGTTGTTCCCCATCCACCGACTCTAGCTTCTCTGGTAGTTGTTCCCCATCCACCGACTCTAGCTTCTCTGGTAGTTGTTCACATTAACAGACTCTAGCTTCTCTGGTAGTTGTTCCCCATCCACCGACTCTAGCTTCTCTGGTAGTTGTTCCCCATCCACCGACTCTAGCTTCTCTGGTAGTTGTTCACATTAACAGACTCTAGCTTCTCTGGTAGTTGTTCCCCATCCACCGACTCTAGCTTCTCTGGTAGTTGTTCCCCATCCACCGACTCTAGCTTCTCTGGTAGTTATTCCCCATCCACCGACTCTAGCTTCTCTGGTAGTTGTTCCCCATCCACCGACTCTAGCTTCTCTGATAGTTGTTCCCCATCCACCGACTCTAGCTTCTCTGATAGTTGTTCACATTCAACTACTCTAGCTTCTCTGGTAGTTGTTCCCCATCCACCGACTCTAGCTTCTCTGGTAGTTGTTCCCCATCCACCGACTCTAGCTTCTTTGGTAGTTGTTCCCCATCCACCGACTCTAGCTTCTCTGGTAGTTGTTCCCCATCCACCGACTCTAGCTTCTCTGGTAGTTGTTCCCCATCCACCGACTCTAGCTTCTCTGATAGTTGTTCCCCATCCACCGACTCTAGCTTCTCTGGTAGTTGTTCCCCATCCACCGACTCTAGCTTCTCTGGTAGTTGTTCCCCATCCACCGACTCTAGCTTCTCTGGTAGTTGTTCCCCATCCACCGACTCTAGCTTCTCTGGTAGTTGTTCACATTAACAGACTCTAGCTTCTCTGGTAGTTGTTCCCCATCCACCGACTCTAGCTTCTCTGGTAGTTGTTCCCCATCCACCGACTCTAGCTTCTCTGGTAGTTGTTCCCCATCCACCGACTCTAGCTTCTCTTGTAGTTGTTCCCCATCCACCGACTCTAGCTTCTCTGTTAGTTGTTCCCCATCAACCGACTCTAGCTTCTCTGGTAGTTGTTCCCCATCCACCGACTCTAGCTTCTCTGGTAGTTGTTCACATTAACAGACTCTAGCTTCTCTGATAGTTGTTCACATTCACCGACTCTAGCTTCTCTGATAGTTGTTCACATTAACCGACTCTAGCTTCTCTGGTAGTTGTTCCCCATCCACCGACTCTAGCTTCTCTGGTAGTTGTTCCCCATCCACCGACTCTAGCTTCTCTGGTAGTTGTTCCCCATCCACCGACTCTAGCTTCTCTGGTAGTTGTTCCCCATCCACCGACTCTAGCTTCTCTGGTAGTTGTTCCCCATCCACCGACTCTAGCTTCTCTGGTAGTTGTTCACATTAACAGACTCTAGCTTCTCTGGTAGTTGTTCCCCATCCACCGACTCTAGCTTCTCTGGTAGTTGTTCCCCATCCACCGACTCTAGCTTCTCTGGTAGTTGTTCCCCATCCACCGACTCTAGCTTCTCTTGTAGTTGTTCCCCATCCACCGACTCTAGCTTCTCTGGTAGTTGTTCCCCATCAACCGACTCTAGCTTCTCTGGTAGTTGTTCCCCATCCACCGACTCTAGCTTCTCTGGTAGTTGTTCACATTAACAGACTCTAGCTTCTCTGATAGTTGTTCACATTCACCGACTCTAGCTTCTCTGATAGTTGTTCACATTAACCGACTCTAGCTTCTCTGGTAGTTGTTCCCCATCCACCGACTCTAGCTTCTCTGGTAGTTGTTCCCCATCCACCGACTCTAGCTTCTCTGGTAGTTGTTCCCCATCCACCGACTCTAGCTTCTCTGGTAGTTGTTCCCCATCCACCGACTCTAGCTTCTCTGGTAGTTGTTCACATTAACAGACTCTAGCTTCTCTGGTAGTTGTTCCCCATCCACCGACTCTAGCTTCTCTGGTAGTTGTTCCCCATCCACCGACTCTAGCTTCTCTGGTAGTTATTCCCCATCCACCGACTCTAGCTTCTCTGGTAGTTGTTCCCCATCCACCGACTCTAGCTTCTCTGATAGTTGTTCCCCATCCACCGACTCCAGCTTATCCGCTAACAATACCCCATCCATTCTTTAACGAACCCACCCCGTATATAACCACGGATAGATGAAGAGAAAATAGTATATAGACGGAAGAACGAAATTAATTGTCTACAGTCTCTGGCAACAGCATCTATCCCTCCAGTGACACAAATGTCAAGAACTATAGACAACTTAATGTCACCGACAACGTAAGCAACACTCGGCACGCTGTTGCAACATTGCCACTCCCAGGAGACAGCATTTTTTTTCGCTCGATCACTTTGAGTTCCAGTGTTGTCCATACATGATACTTCTAGTAGTGCTGGACTGAATTTTGCGTGCGGATTAGCTTCCCCTATTTACAGTTTCCCTCGCCATGAGGTGAACCCACTCCGACTTCAGAGGTACTTGTAATTTATGTTCCCAAGTCAAGGACGAGAAGTCAACATTTTAGTCCAACTGTCCGGTGTAAGGGTTGAATCCTACCTCGGCATCAGCACATCAGATGTTAAAGAACACGCGTTCTTATCCATTCGGCCATGGTGACCTCCAGACACCATATGATCGTGAACTGTGAACGCAGAGAACCACTATACGTTATATTAGTTTTTTTTCTGCGGGGGGGGGGGGGGAGGGTAGAGGGGAGTCTTATGATCAACTTAGACAGCCACATGGTGGAACGAGTAGCTAATTAAATGTCTTGCACGCTACTTGTTACACAATAATACATTCATCAATGTGTAACTATTGATCACCAGTCTCAGCTGTGAATTTTGTTAAGAAATCCGTTCATTGCACACGAATGCATCAACAGGGATGGAGACTTTCTAGCGTAGTAGTTAGTACGCTTGAATGTCGGTCCGGTTGTCATGTGTTCGAATGTCCATCGAAGCGTTGATTTTTACAAATTGATCTGGACTCCCAGGTCGACGCAGTTAATATGTACTAGAAAATTTTCTAAATAGTAAAGGTCGATATTGACCACTTACCCCATCCAGTTCCGAATGGTCTACCTAACCCATCCAGTGTCCATTGGTCTACCTAACACATCCAGTGCCGAATGGTCTACCTAACACATCCAGTGCCGATTTGTCTACCTAACCCATACAGTGCCCCATTGGTTTACCTAACACATCCAGTGCCGATTGGTCTAACTAACACATCCAGTGCCGATTTGTCTACCTAACTCACCCAGTGTCGATTGGTCTACCTAACCCATCCAGTGCCCGATTGGTCTACCTAACCCATACAGTGCCCGATTGGTCTACCTAACCCATCCAGTGTCCATTGGTCTACCTAACACATCCAGTGTCCATTGGTCTACCTAACACATCCAGTGTCCATTGGTCTACCTAACACATCCAGTGTCCATTCGTCTACCTATCCCATACAGTACCCGATTGGTCTACCTAACCCATACAGTGCCCGATTGGTCTACCTAACCCATCCATTGCCGATTGGTCTACCTAACACATCCAGTGTCGATTGGTCTACCTAACCCATTCAGTATTGATTGGTCAACCTAACCCACCCAGTGCCGATTGGCCTACCTAACCCACCCAGTGTCGATTGATCTACCTAACCCACCCAGTGTCAATTGGTCTACCTAACCCACCCAGTGCCGATTGGTCTATAAAAAAACAAACGTGGCTAGAACCATATGAGCAATAAGCCACAATGATTTGAAACGACTCATTTGTTTAATTACCCCATTAAGATTTGAGTAAGTAAAAGGTCCTTGCACACTCCTTAAGACTCACTGGGTCTATAGCGCTAGACCCCATTTGGTATAGAACAATCAGCACTCGGTGGGTGATATGGTCAGTAACCCGCCGTCCGCTTTTACTCCCCGATACATTTCCTGGTACCCATTTCAGGCTGGATCGACCCAGGAGTCCAGGTCAAGTTCAATTATTCAAATCCGTGCATATGCGGATCGAGACCATGATCACAGGATCGGCAGATTCTAACAACTACGCTACCTCGGCTTCCTGAAGGGCTCCAGTTTTCTTCCATAAATCGTACGAGGTCTCACAAATGAGCACAAAGTCCGTAGCACTGGATAGGTTTTCAGTGTGTGTTGACCAGAATGACACATGTTACAGATAGCTTGTTATGGGGAAGTTATATAATTTTGAAAGTTGTTGTACGCGACTGGATAGTTGGTTTCATTTTAAAAAAAAAAATTACCATTGTGTACACCTTGCGGTTTATAGGGTATATGGTGCTAGAATCCTATTTGTATAAACCAATCAGTACCCGAAGGGTGATATGGTCAATATCACGCCGATTGCCTTTACTAACCAAAACTGTCCCCGGTGCCCATTTAGACTGAAGAAGAAAAATGTGTAAGAAAACAGGTTTCGCGCTTTGATCTAGGCTATTTGGTGGCCGAAAGCTTCTCATATGTACGGCAGTACCTCTCATGGAGGACAACATGTGTGCATGTACAAGCCTCAGATGTCCCCACGCATTCCCTATTTCCTTTTGGAGTGCTGGTTACATAAATGTATGGTTATTGATTGTATCTCACAGAGGGAACATGAGATCAGCCGCAATCTGCATACACCACATTAGACAGCAGGAGAGAAGTGTGTGAACGAAAACCTACAGCTCTATACAATCGAATGAATATTTGTTGTTGTTGTTGTTGTTGTTGTTGTTGTTGTTGTTGTTGTTGTTGTTGTTGTTGCTGCTGTTGTTTTTGTTCTAGTTGTTGTTGTTATTGTTGTTGTTGTTGATGATTATCATTGATTTATTTGGTTATTTCGGAGTTTTGAGATTTAAACATTGAGCACAACCCACTACTGGCAACGCTGATCGTATTCCAGTACGAACCTAACGCCTTGTCCACGTCAATATGGACGCACTAGACTCGATTTTCGCTCTCGTTTGAGCTCAGCAGTAGTGCATATCCTTGACTGGACCCGGGATCAAACCCCGGATCACTGGCGTGTGACGCGGGTATGTAACCACTAAACCACGCGGCAAGCGCTGGACGCGACCAAACTATCACACTAGAATATCACAACGTCACCTATCGTAGGCTATAGCTCAAAATTTGCCCGATCGCCGCAACTGACATCCGTCACTCGATGTGGCCCCGAATGATCAGGTCTTCTCGACTGGCAAGGCACACCAGTCCGCTTATTTAAGTCCAGCGAGCAATAATCAAATTGATTTATTTGGTTTTTTTTTCGGGATTTGATATTTAAACATGAGCTCAAACGAGAGCGAAACTTGAGTCTAGTGTTTCCACATTGACGTGGACAAGGCCTTAGGTTCGTACTGGAATACGATGATGATTATGTTTTTGTGCTAACTTCGACGTTCGAATAATTCTCTCTTATATGACAAGAAGCCTTTTAGGGAGTCAATATGTCTGTGTATGGACGAAAACTTACAGCTCTATACATCGAAATGCATATTTGTTGTTATTGATGATGCTGTTGTTGTTGTTTTTATTGTTGTTTACGTTTGTGTGCTAACCTCGACGTTCACATTATTCTCTCTTATATGACATGAAGAAATTTAGGAGTGAATATGTCTTTGTTTCCATTTAGGTAGGCAAACAGCACACATTTTTTGATCATGCACATTAAGTCTGTACACGTGAGTGCAAGGTTTTGATGCTGAATGTCCACCATCATCATGAGGATTTGCTGTGACTCTCTTTCAGCCTTGAAGCGTTCAAAATGTGTGGTCCTCAGCAGAGTCATCACATCGTAAACAGTGGACCTCCTCACATAACGACATTTATTATCTAGTAGGACATGTTAAGGACAATGTGTCCCGGGTCCTCAGCAGAGTCATCACATCGGAAACAGTGGACCTCCTCACATAACGATATTTATTATCTAGTAGGAGATGTTAAAGACAATGTGTCCCGCTACGTCTTATAAGCGTGCAAACACCACACGCAGAATTCAAAACAGCGCTCCCCACAACGACCACACCCCATTACTTGCACCTTACGACACGCTTGGTAGCCTAAAATGTTACTATTCGTTGCTACCCACGTTGACCTCCATAAATCACAGACGAATCAATGTCTATAAATAAAAACCTTGATTTCTTGACACGCATGTAACGTACTCAACGAAGCATGTGTCCTTGATATTGGGAGAATTAACACCAGAAGCCTCACACACGCCAATTATATTCCGACGTCAATACCACGTTGGCATCGGTTGTCAAGGTTACATGGATCCAAATACAAAACGATTGGTCAACAAAAGATGTTTAGTTAAGACTTGATGTTTAAAGATTACATAATGGACTCGGGTAATCCTGACTTTGTCAATCATCATCATCTAGTTTACTTGTCGTGTGAAAAGCTTTTCCCATATAACAATCTTTCACAATTACGGAACACAATGGTGAACTCTCTTTGGCGTACAGATAAAGGTTAATAGGGTGACAGATAATGTGAGAGAAGTGTGAAATGTTAGTCTTTCACACATACATGGCCATAACAATAAGGGATCTTGCCAATGTACCGTGGCCTGAAATATGTTGTTGTTGTTGTTGTTTCTTTTTCGTTCTCTCGGTTTGAATTCAAGTGTGGTCCATACACGTGCTACAACTACTAGTGCTCTGGACTTACTTTTGTGTGTGGATTAGCTTTCCCTATTACCAGTGTCCCTCGCCTTCAGGCGAACCCACTTCGACTTCTGAGGTACTTGTAATTTTCGTCCCCAAGTCAAGGACGAAAAGTCAATATTTTAGCCCAACTGACCGGTGCAGTGGGTGAACCTGTTACCTTGGCATCATCACACCGGAAGATTAAGAGCGTGCGCTCTTATCCTTTTGCCCGTGCTGACCTGCCCTAGAATATATGAAGGTCTACCACTTCAAACCACAACAACAGTATCTGCTATTGGCTAATTCTTTTAGATCACAACATAATAAATCGGGTATCAATGTGCCACCCTCGCTACTTATCCTTCTTGGAAAATGTCATGAAGATTTTCATAATTATCACGTACCTGTTGTACAAGGTGTATTTTTAATGACTGTGCAGTGTTTGATAATATTGCCGGTCCAAGTTTTGTGTTCACCCTCTGTAAAGTCCATGCAACATAATAGATAAATACGAAACATGGACTGGCAATAGTTTCAAACACTGCACAACTATTAAAATTACACCCTATGGCAGGCTAGGTCTACCTCGGAGTCGTGATGATATTGCTGGGGATTGAACCCCGGACCACTGTGTTGGTAGCAATTCATACGTGTGCATATTACAAGATTGTAATTTTTGTTTAATACTGCATGTCATTTTCAAGACGTTGTCATCTCCTCAGATTGATTTTGACGGCAATTTTACGTCATTTCCTCAGATTGATTTTGTAATGCCATTCAAGAAATCGTGCAATATATTGTTTATGGCGTCTTTGTTTTAATTTTAAAATTTTCTTAGAAAGAAAAATTGCGAGGACAAAATTAATCGTCCTTGCCTCAGTATAGAAGCTGAACTAGAAAACGTGACAGTCCAAGACCCCACACAACGAAATCAGTATATGTCATAGTCAAGTAAGTAAGTAAAGATCCCTTGTTCCGACCAAGTCGTATTGGGCATTGGAGATAGTTCTATATTGTGTCCAGTCCTAAGGGCACTCAATGAGTGATGTGGCTGGTATCTTGCTGGCCGCCGTTACATCCCCAGACATTTTCTGGATTCCATTTTAGGCTGGATCGAACTAGTTGGCTGAATTAATTAAACGAAAAAAAATTCTAAAGAAATCATTCCTGATGCGGATCGAACCGAAGGCCACTGGTACGACAGACAAGCGTCAAGCCGCCACGTTACCGCGGTCGCCATACGTCATGGTGCTACCTTACACTTGTACACAGTTGGTGTCGTGGTGTTTTTGCTTAACTCCAATACGATGTCTCCCTGAGTGGGGCTGGGTGGGCGACATGGGAAATGCCCTACAGCAGTAGGCCAATCGAAAACACAAGATGTAGAAGTGGTGTCAATCATTGACTCATTGAAAATGCCTCAGCAGGGGCAAATACAATTATAGGAGAATTGATTAAAACACGAGAAATTATCTGACACATGGACAATCTGGAAATTAAATTACAAATCTGGAAAGAAAGAAACATTAGCACAGTCTAGGAAGGTCCATGGCTACACACACATACACGCATAAAAGTGCAGGCACGCGCTCTCACACACACACGCACACACACATACATGCACACACACACACACACACAAACATGTTATGTGAGCCTATGTGGCTCAAGCATCGAAGTACTCTTGTTAATTCAGCGAATTGACAGTTACGTGGGGCTGAACTTTTGAATGCAGTGTGCACATAGATCTCAGTTTTTCCGTTGTCTAATGTGATTTAGTGCATCATCAACCTTTGTTATATGCTTCTTCTTCTTCTTCTTCTTCTTCTTCTTCTTCTTCTTCTTCTTCTTCTTCTTCTCGTTTTGTTGTTCTTTTTCATTTTCCTTTTGATCCTTGTCTGGAGCAGGCATCGTCGGCCATGACTTTCCAATCCTTGGCGCGTAGATTTCTATAGAATTATTAAGATAAACACCAATAACACATCTCAAACGTATATGTATAAATAACATTCACGCTTGCAACTGTGGGACAAATGAGAAATAAAAAAAAGAAAAACAAAATCATGATTATAAAGTAAACATCTTAGTAAAAAGCTTTTACGCCAGTTTCGTTATTTATATTGTTGCAGAATGTCAAATATTTCTCGAATAGCGCGTCAGGTTTTGTTTTGGGCGTGGGCTCATTTCCTATATTATGATCGCCAATCAGTAAGCATATATTTATTTATTCTCTTTCTACATGACGTACAACTCTAAAACCGAGTATATCCGCTGAATTATGTGATCTGTGTGATTCTTAAGTATCGATCAATCTATTTATAAGCACCGAGCAACGCGCAAGATAAACGTTTTCCTGTGGTAATATCACTCAGCCGAAAACTTAAAGAAAAACGAATCGCTCAAATATAAGCACATGATTTCAAAATATCATCAACTGTGTGTCGTGAACGCTCTAGAAGACAAGAGTTTTAATCTTACATCCGACTCTATGGCATAAACTTCATGCAGATTCAGAAAAGGTTTGATAGGAGTGAAGTCGGTGTCGGAACCCGGCACCTGGTAATGATTGGAATCTTAATGACATTCTCTGAGGATGATCTCTCCAAGATGACTGTGCTGAACCCAGCGGGGTGTGCAAAGCCGAGTACTGGAATTTCACATCTGCGGAGAGGTATGCCCTTGACTTGGGGACGTAAATTACAAGTCCCTCTGAAGTTGGAGCGGGTTCGCCTGATGGCGAGAGACACTGTTAATATGGAAAGCTAATCCACATGCAAAATTAAGTCCAGCACCACTAGAAGTAGTGTGTATGGACAGCGCTTGATTTAAAAGCGAGCGAGAGCATATATATATATATATATATATATATATATATATATATATATATATATATATATATATATATATATATATATATATATATTCTTCTTCTTCTTCAGCGTTCCGAGCCATTGAGGTTCTTTGCTGCAAATACAATCCGTCTCCATTCGTCTCACTGGTGGACCTTCTCTTGCCAGTCGTTGATTCCAAGTGCTTGTAGGTCTGTACATGTATTATCTCTCCACCGTCTTCTTGGTCTACCTCGGGGTCTACGGTCATTTATTCCCTGAGTGTAATTTGCAGATGAAATAAAATGTATATATATATACCATACTCCCCCGATGGTGTTTCCACCTTGTCGTGGTGCGGGAGCTTGAGTTTCTCAATGACCCTGAGAGCTATGCCGGCGGTAGCGTAGCTACCAGCAGGGTCTTCCAAGCCGGACAGGTCAAAGGGTAGAGAACAGACAAAGAGAAACACCCTGGTCCTCCAAGTTGAGGGTTGAAGCGTGGGGTTAACATCCCCACCTTTGTAAAAACCATTTTGTTACGAAACAGATACATGCGCCTCGAATTCGGACTGACTTATTTTGACATCGACCTTGGAACGTTAAAGGACTTTTGAGATTTGGAACATGGAATGTACGGACACTATATCGAGCTGGAGCGGCCGAAGAATTAACCTGGGAGCTGGTTGAGTATAAAAAGGATATAACAGCAATTCAAGAAATAAGGTGGCCAGGAGAGGGTACTTTAGAGCAAAATGGAATGATTATAACATATGGAGGAAACACCCAAAATAAACATGAATTAGGAACAGGATGTGTCATCAAAAAAAGAGTTATGGGGGAACGTTCTAAACTTTAAAGCTGTTAATGATAGGATTAGTAAATTACGAATAACAGGTAAATGGAAAAATATAACGATGATTAATGTACATGCACCTACTGAAGAGAAAGAAGATGATATTAAAGAAGACTTTTATAATGATCTGGAAGATGTCATAGAAGAAACCCCCAAACAGGACATCCTGATTGTGCTGGGAGACTTCAACGCAAAAATAGGTAGAGAGCAAACTCATAAAAAAGTTGCCGGTATGGAAAGCCTACATACAATTTCAAATGATAATGGACAGAGGGTCATCAACCTAGCAGAAGCCAAAGGACTGCAGATCAGCAGTACCAGACTGCAAAGAAAGGATATACATAAACAAACTTGGAAATCATGTGACAAGAGAACCTATAATCAAATAGATCACATTTTAATTAATAACAAAAATGCATCAAACATACAACAAGTTAGAAGCTATAGAGGAGCTGAGTGCCACAGCGACCACTTCCTCGTTGGGGCAAAATTTAAAATAAAATTTAAGAGAGTTTTCTATGCTAAACTACAAAGGTTACTCCCAACATATAACAGAGAAAAACTACAAGAAAGTACAGTCAAAGAGAAATTTGCAGATGAAATAAAATGTAAACTTGAAATTCTACAAAACCCGTTGGAGGAAAGCGTTGACCAACTTGGTTGAACATCAAGAACACAATTCAATCTACCGCAGAAGAATGTCTCGGTGTGTTAACCACGCATAGAAAGAACAGATGGTTCAATCCAAAATGTGAAGAAGCAGTCATTAGGAAAAAGAATGCCAGACAGCTATGGCTAAATGACATCAACAACATCCAAAAGGAAGAGAAATATAGAAATGAATGTAAAGAGGCTACAAAAATAGTTCGACAGCAGAAGCGAGAATATATGACCAATATAATCAAAGATATGGAAACTAATCACCAGAAAAACGAATCCAGAAAGTTTTTTTTAAAGAACTGAAGTCAATGAAACGAGGGCACCAACACAACACATATGGTTTAAAAGACAAAAACGGGAATATGATAAACACCAATGAGGAAATGTGCAACACATGGAAAGAATATTTTGTTGAATTACTAAATTGTGAAGCTCCAAGTAACACTTTCCCACAGGAAGAGGTTCTAACGTGTGAACCACAAATTGAAGAACCTGCATTTGAAGAAATCCTATACGTAATCACACGACTTAAAAACAATAAAGCAATTGGTGCTGATGGAATTGCTGCTGAATTTATAAAGGCGGGTGGCCATGCATTACATCTAAAGTTATACGAACTAATAATAAAAATCTGGAGGACTGAAGAATTACCCCATGACTGGAAAGAGTCATTATTGATACCTATCTTTAAGAAAGGAGACAAGTTCCAGTGTGAAAATTATAGAGGAATATCACTACTGTCCATAAGCTATAAGATACTATCCGCAGTATAACTAAATAGACTAAAACCATATTCAGAATACATATTAGGTGACTACCAGGCGGGTTTTAGACAAAACAGATCAACAATAGATCAGATATTTATCTTACGACAAATAGCCGAGAAAAATTGGGAATATAAAAGAGATCTCCATAACATTTTTGTGGATTTTAAAAAGGCTTATGATAGTGTCCATAGGAAAGTCTATGGAATGATATGCGGGAATTTGGAATACCAATGAAGTTAATCAACATGACCAGACTATGCATGGAAGATAGTTATAATATAGAAACATATATGTGGCATATTAAAACGTCTTTACCCTTTCCTAGCATTGACTCCCTTTAAAATAACAATCCCTTACAACTACTGTTTAAGTATCTTACTTAATGTAGGAGAAAAACTAACCGTAGGGTAGCTAAATTTATTTGGCCTCAGTTGGGTTCACGTGCCTGGCCAACAGTCGTCGACTGATTGTAAAACAAAGGCTCTTTGTAGCCATTTTAGTTCAGACAAACAAAGGAAACAGACGTGCTTTCCCTATGTGGGGGTGCTTTCCCCGTGTGGGGAAAGGCAATTTTGCCTTTAAAATATATCATTCTCTGCAAACCATGGTACGTTAAATCTACACTATTAAGATGTATTCACGTATTTATGTATTACATATACCATTGTGTTTAATTAAGAATTAGTTAGAATGATAAATCAACAATTCTTTTAAACTGGAATCTGATTGAATTTTACCACTAAGCGCCATTCCAGGCCACGCTGTAATTTTTCTTATGTGTTACAATTTCAAATCCCTATGTTAAAACCTTTTATAGGCATTGTGAACCTATATCTCATCAGCAATGCTTATAACCTATAAATATTATGTGTACTGTATAGTATGAAACTCATGTCAGAAACACATTCAGAAACTCTTCTCAATTTAGGAACAGACTCCTGATTCATACTTCAAAGAAGAAAACTCGTTTCTGCCAATTTCATAGTCCTATGAAAAATAACTTCTATGCTTGGTGAACTATATCTCACTATCTATGATTAGAAATCTGCAAATAATCTATGTACTAGAGAGTATTGAACTCTAAAGAACATTTTCAAAGGGACTTTCTCTCCATGCGGACGCAAAATATGGATAACGCATATTACCTGATAGACATGGTTTCGGTTTGGAGAAATGGTTTTCCTAATTTCTATTCTGTAACTTGGAACTATAGTGCTAAATTTTAGTGCAATCCTTTTGTTAACAGATTAGTAACCACTCCATATGAGTGAGGGACATGTAATCATTTCATAAAATAGTGCTAGGGAATTGCCATGTTTGAGAATATAAATTCAAGAACAAAGAAAGTAAACGCTTGATATAACTGAATGTTCGGATAGGATGTGCCTTCAATCCGCATCACCTAACTGTAGTAGGAACAAAAGCGAAGATTGATGTGAATAAATTGCTTGCAATATTCAGAAGACTGGACCATGCGGCATAAGTTATTCTAATAAAATACACTCTGAATAATAGCAGTAATTGGCAAAATATATCACAGCGGTCACTATCCTTATACTGCTGTAAGCCGTGCGGGAAAACAATGTATGTTTTAGTTTATGGATTAACCCCAGAGGAAATCCAAAAACCGAGGCTAATTGCATCATCATTATGATTAATTATTATGTATGATTATCATGTACTTAATATCAGAGAAATGTATGTTTGTTTTCTCTGTTATGAGAATTTTTCTCTGTCCTGATTGTTACTCCTTACTGTGGAAATACACTTGTAATGTGATTCCTGTGGAAACATGAGATGTAGGAAACCTGTGTATGTCAGTACTTAAGAAGCCAATGTTGAATAGCCTTGGCCTAATGCTGATTATAGTGCCGGAAGGGAGACGCGGCATTAGAAACCACAGAGATTATGTATAGGCTATTCTCTTCAAGTAGAGAGAGAGGGGCAATATCAACATGTTCGGATGGACAGAATTGCTTCGCTCATCAAATAGTTCCCAGTAACAATCTCAACAAAACATAGAGTGAAAAGATACCTCACTCACTATTAGAGTCAGAATGGCTCTACACCAAGCAACGAGGGACAGTGGAACGTGGAAATCCACTCCTTTCCCCTTCTCCTCTTGTTGGTTGTACTTTTGTTTGTAGTGATGTCATAACCATGTTAACATAACACAGTAGGTTAATGCTCGTGTTGTATTCTTGTCATCCCTTTTCTATAGAAGAGAAGCAAGTGATGGTTGAATTTGGTGGGACTATATCACTAAAACTGGATCCTGGGTCAACAGCCAGAAAGTGAATGTCCTAACCATAGTCTGGATCTAGAAATACATCAATGTTGACGGCGGCAATCCTTAGCTGCCATAGCCTGCGAAAGGCACATTTGAAGATGATTGACACTCAGCGTTTGATATTCTGACTCCTGTCAGATTACCCAGGATGGACTTCATTATCAGAATGTTAATATGATATACGTAGTACACAGATACAAAAAGGATAACCTGTTTTACTTCTGGGAGGTACCGCCTGATGAACCATCAATCGTCGATGTCAACTAAACTATGGGAGTTATACTATGTGTAATAAAACTAACAGCAGTAAGAACCCTCCATCTGTCTGTTGGACTCCCAAGTTCAAAGGATACACCCAAGTATCCTCCTTTGAAAGAAAAGTCACACAGCTGCAACAGGCAAACATAAAGGTTCAGCCACTCAACACCAAGTTCTAGCTTCGAACACCAACTCAAACAAATGGGAGAAGACAATGAAACAATATAAGCCAGTACAACCAAGGTACCAACTTAAGATACTCTGAAACATAACTACACCAGATTACCTCAAGGTTCCAAAATCTGAAACACCTGGAAAAGAGCAAGATCCACTTGAGATCTCAGACTTGAATACCATAAAAAAAAAGACCATATGAAAGCAGCTAGCGGAGTAAATGCCTCTACATCTGCAACAAAAGGAAGCATCCAATTGTTTGCAACCCTGGTTAGTGCTGGATTTATTCATCTTCTGATCAATGTAGGTATAGATCAATTCTGGACCTAGTCACAGATACTAACATGAGATGCCTCTCAGCCATATATGTTCCTACACTGGACTAGATAACAACGACTAACTCTTTGCTGGTTCAATGTCAACCTAAATGCCATGGGTTATAGACTCGCGACTTGGTGGGTGTAACATCTTTGTGAACATTGGGATTCTGATATTGGAAGCAGAGCAGCTGAATGTCCGTCTACTTGGCACCGTGTATGGTAAGATGGGAAAGTACCTTCTGCAGAGCTTAAGTGGAAATTCCGGAAAGTAAGACCAACCAAGGCCTCAATTTCACCAAAGAGACACCGAGCCTACTGCGACAGAATATTCGTGATTCTAGCCCCAACGGAGGGGATATGTGGTGTGTGATATTTCAATTCCTGGAGTAGGGATTATAAATATTCCCCAACCAATTACCAGTGGATAAACATATTAGGAACACAACTGAGTGCATGATTTCGGTACCCAGATAATGGGAATAGGATCTAATCTACATAGGAAATGAACACTTAACCCAACACCAGGAGATAAAGGACTCTATTAATTAGTTAATTGAGTACCCACTGCTTTTTATAAGTGTTTTTTTCTTTCTATGCCATGGATGTAACAGGTCAGTAGCTTTTTTTCAATGAAGGCTATGGTATAGTATTTTGACACAAACTCATTATTTTTAAATATGAGAATTGTAAAGAGTGTCAAAACCAACTGTTTTATATGTTAGGTTTTCTGCACTTAGACCAATGTTGTGCTTTTATCTAGGTAATATAAGTCAAGTTAGCAGAACCAATTTGTGGTTGTTGTGTTGTTTGTAATAACATTGGTTTTTTTTCTTGGTTAAAAAGGGGTTAAATGTGTTTTGATAATGCCTGTAAAAGAGATTCAATGTGACTATTACACTTTCATGTATGTTACCTCAGATCTTGAATTAATACTTGAACTGTTTGTCCAACATTTGTTGATGTGTACATCAAGTAAATATGGTGTTCACCAGTGGTTGTTTATATGTTGTGAACAATCAATGTCTTCTAGCACTAGATAAACTTTAGAGGGTGATGTGGGAAGGGAAACCTACACACAGATGCCATTGTTTCAAGGATTGAAAGTTTTCTCCTGGTGTTTGTGGTAAATATCCCTGATCATCTGGCATTCTTGAAGTGACCAGAGAATCACTAAATCCCCTAGACACTTTTAACAAAATATTCTCATAAATTAAAATCCACATGCCACAATATAAAGGCAGGAAATCAGACCCTTTCCAAATAACATCTGGCTTGAAACAGGGTGATGCACTATCGCCGCTACTCTTCAATCTGGCTCATCTCCATAACATTTTTGTGGATTTTAAAAAGGCTTATGATAGTGTCCATAGGAATAGTCTATGGAATGATATGCGGGAATTTGGAATACCAAGGAAGTTAATCAACATGACCAGACTATGCATGGAAGATACTTATAATATAGTAACATATAAAGGCAGGAAATCAGACCCTTTCCAAATAACATCTGGCTTGAAACAGGGTGATGCACTATCGCCGCTACTCTTCAATCTGGCTCTAGAGAAAGTTGTAAGGAGGGTAAAGGAGGAATGTGATATTGGAGGAACATCCAAGCTGCTTGGTTATGCAGATGAAATAGATATTATAGGGGAAAATGAACAAAAGATATTGGAAATATGACTCACTTAAAGGAAAAAGCCCAACAGATGGAGCTGGTTATCAATCAAGATAAGACAGAATATATGGTATTTTCAAGAGACGGAATGGCTAAAAACTCTGGCCACATACAAATAGATAATATGATCATTAAAAGAACGGAAACATACACATACCTGGGTACAATCTTCAACTGCTCCAACATCATAAGGGAAGAAATACAAACTAGAATCAATTCTGGAAATAAGATATACTATGCACTACAACATCTACTAAAATCAAAGGCGCTATCTCGTAACACCAAGATCACAATATACAAAACACTGATCAGACCAGATGTGCTGTATCGTTCTGAAATCTGGAGTACAACGAAAGGAGACGAAGCCTTGCTACAAACCTTTGAGAACAAAGTTTTAAGAGGCATCTTTGGACCCATTAGGGATACACAAAGTGGAGAGTGGAAAAGAAGAAGTAACAAAGACATTTATGATCTGTTTAAGTCCCCGCTAATCACTGGTATCATGAAGGCTAATAGACTACAATGGCTGGAGCATATAGAAAGAATGGAATATAATAGGGAAACAAAACTCGCTTACACTCAGGAAATAAATGACCGTAGACCCCGAGGTATACTTAGAAGACGGTGGAGAGATAATATGTATATACAAACCTACAAGCACTTGGAATCAACGACTGGCAAGAGAAGGTCAACCAAGGAGACGAATGGAGACGGATTGTATCTGCAGCAAAGAACCTCAATGGCTCGGAACGCTGAAGAAAACGAAGAAGTCAAATATTATTAAGCGGCGTACTGACAAGCACAACCGAGATGTCTAAGACGACCAGACGGCAACTACGTACGTTGGCAACAATCGACGAGCGATACAGAAGCCATCTATCCAGCAAGTGAGCAGGACGCTCTTGCTATAATGAACAATGATTTCATCTGGACAGGAGTGAAGATGTAGTTTTATTTGGATAACTAATGTACAGAAGAAGAATGGAAAGGTTGTTCCAAGGCGAAATGCCAATTTAAAAAGAATTATGTAAGAGATTTCACTATAACACCGCAAACAAACATGTTGTTTATACAACAATCGAACTATGCAGAACGACCATGATTTTTGTATCTATTGACATGTCAATCCTGAACCGCGCTTTTTGCTCAGAGGACAATAAAGAATGCAGAAACCTCTGAACTACGGAGGCTGACTTGTATTTATTCCACATTCCAGAGAATTTTTGCGTTGAAGCATTCAATGTGATGTTTACAGCTGCTGTTTATAACCTTTCTAATATTCGATCATGAAGATTTTTGTGACGCTATGCGATCCGGCTGCTATGGGCCCTTCTGGGGCGGTTAGCCAGGATGGGTGGCGACACTGCTAAAAAAGAGCAGGTCACAGCCCTGGCAAGCCTTGCTAGGAAACAAACACAATCCTCAGTTACGTGTCTGTTAGCTTGTGTGGAATCTCTCTAGAGATCTCTTACAGTTGCAAATATCAATACCCCAAAGCTGTGTTTATCTCTGTCTCCAATACTCTCAACATTCTTGTCAAACACTACATATCCGCCGCTTCTAGTGTCCTAACCATTTCATTCGCTCATTGATCAGTACTCGCACTGACACAGAAGAACGGTCCACATACAATCTGTTCAGTAAGCGGATCTTTCTTTTGTCCAGTTTTTTCTTCTTACTTCTCCTTCTTTCCCCTGTATTTCAGTGTATGCATTTCTTTCCTGTTACCTACATGGTTTTTCTTTCCACGTTTGTTGCTGATTGCCTTCTGTGTTCTTAATGCTTAGGTGTATGAGGTTTCTCTTTTTTACTTGTAAATCATTGATAGTGTGGTAGTTTTATTGATCGATGCTAATATGTTAATGTATTTTTGGCAAGATTTGTCGAGTCGAAACTCCAAGCAGTTTTATAGTTTGTAGATTACATTGAAGGAAATCTATACATGGTCTGTGTATATAGGTAGTGCATTACCAGTGCAGTGTATTTCCCCAGATATTTCATATTTTATTATAGCTACAGATGAACTTAAGGAACTAAGTATTAACTGTATTGAACTGAAGTGCTTAAAGTAACAGTAGGGAAGGACGGAGGAGTTTACGGTAACATCTAGTTAAAAATAGGCAAAATTAATTAGTCTGGAATGGAATGGCTTGTCACAGCAAGGGTAGTCACGCGTGTGTAAAGTAAGAGCTACTGAAACAGGCAAAACTAATAACTGTCAGGAATTGAATGATTGGAGGTAAGAGCGCGGTGGTATACACGCCTTTAAAGTAGCCTCTAATGAAAACTCGGGAAACGGAATAACTGTCTGACCCTAAAGGACTTGTAATAAAAGCAATAAAGGACATTGTTTAGCAGTAACTAGTGATAGTTGTACAAAACTAATAACTGTCTTGAACTGAATGACAACAGGGGAGCACAAATGCATACAGAACAACAACAAGCGCAACTAGAACAACACTCATACCTATTTGGAGCAAAACAATGACAGGTGCATACTACAGGGCTTCAAATGAAAATCTTAAAAGTGTGATAGAAATTACAAGAACCATACCCTTGTCTTGCAATCTGTCAATATCGTTGTTAAGGATGCTATGGGTGTTTAGTGCGTGAAATAATGGTACAGGCTAATATGGTGACGTCATAAGGACAGTTAAAAGATGGTGCCGGCTTTTGACATGCACCAAATAGAAACAGTGTTCTGTTATCCGTTTTTTTTTTAAAATCTGTGAAGGGGTGAAACCAATAGAAATTCATCATAGAATGAAGGTCCAGTTATGTGATAGGCTTTTCACGACCGTGTCTGACACACAAAATAGCGACCCCTGGGTCGATATTTCTTCAGACATACAAGCATTTTATCTGCTCTGGAGGACCTGCATTGAACGCAGTAATGACTACATCGAAAAATGAAACATTTGTTCTTTACTTTTTCAGAACACACACACACGCGCGCACGCGCGCGCGCGCAGTCAGGCAGGCAGGGAGGCACGCACACACACACACAATATTTAAGGGTTTTCATTTTAATCTCCCACGTATAAAGTAACAACCAAAGTAACACTGAACTGAATGACAACAATGAAGGACAGATACATATAAATTAACAACCAACGCAACATTAATACGTGACTAGAACTGAATGACAGCAAGGAAGGACAGATACATATAAAGTAACAACCAACGCAACACTAATACCTTTCTGGAACTGAATGACAGCAAGGAAGGACAGATACATATAAAGTAACAACCAACGCAACACTAATACGTGTCTAGAACTGAATGACAGCAAGGAAGGACAAATACATATAAAGTAACAACCAACGCAACACTAATACGTGACTAGAACTGAATGACAGCAAGGAAGGACAGATACATATAAAGTAACAACCGGCGCAACACGAATACCTTTCTGGAACTGAATGACAGCAAGGAAGGACAGATACATATAAAGTAACAACCAACGCAACACTAATACCTTTCTGGAACTGAATGACAGCAAGGAAGGACAGATACATATAAAGTAACAACCAACGCAACACTAATACGTGTCTAGAACTGAATGACAGCAAGGAAGGACAAATACATATAAAGTAACAACCAACGCAACACTAATACGTGACTAGAACTGAATGACAGCAAGGAAGGACAGATACATATAAAGTAACAACCGGCGCAACACGAATACCTTTCTGGAACTGAATGACAGCAAGGAAGGACAGATACATATAAAGTAACAACCAACGCAACACTAATACCTTTCTGGAACTGAATGACAGCAAGGAAGGACAGATACATATAAAGTAACAACCAACGCAACACTAATACGTGTCTAGAACTGAATGACAGCAAGGAAGGACAAATACATATAAAGTAACAACCAACGCAACACTAACACGTGTCTAGAACTGAATGACAGCAAGGAAGGACAGATACATACAAAGTAACAACCAACGCAACACTAATACGTGTCTAGAACTGAATGACAGTAAGGAAGGACAGATACATACAAAGTAACAACCAACGCAACACTAACACGTGTCTAGAACTGAATGACAGCAAGGAAGGACAGATACATACAAAGTAACAACCAACGCAACACTAATACGTGTCTAGAACTGAATGACAGCAAGGAAGGACAAATACATATAAAGTAACAACCAACGCAACACTAACACGTGTCTAGAACTGAATGACAGCAAGGAAGGACAGATACATACAAAGTAACAACCAACGCAACATTAATACGTGTCTAGAACTGAATGACAGCAAGGAAGAACAGATACATACAAAGTAACAACCAACGCAACATTAATATTGTCTGGGAATGAATGACATCAAGGAAGGACAGATACATACAAAGTAACAACCAACGCAACATTAATATTGTCTGGGAATGAATGACAGCAAGGAAGGACAGATACATACAAAGTAACAACCAACGCAACACTAATACGTGTCTAGAACTGAATGACAGCAAGGAAGGACAGATACATACAAAGTAACAACCAACGCAACACTAACACATGTCTAGAACTGAATGACAGCAAGGAAGGACAGATACATACAAAGTAACAACCAACGCAACACTAATACGTGTCTAGAACTGAATGACAGCAAGGAAGGACAAATACATATAAAGTAACAACCAACGCAACACTAATACGTGTCTAGAACTGAATGACAGCAAGGAAGGACAAATACATATAAAGTAACAACCAACGCAACACTAACACGTGTCTAGAACTGAATGACAGCAAGGAAGGACAGATACATACAAAGTAACAACCAACGCAACACTAATACGTGTCTAGAACTGAATGACAGTAAGGAAGGACAGATACATACAAAGTAACAACCAACGCAACACTAACACGTGTCTAGAACTGAATGACAGCAAGGAAGGACAGATACATACAAAGTAACAACCAACGCAACACTAATACGTGTCTAGAACTGAACGACAGCAAGGAAGGACAAATACATATAAAGTAACAACCAACGCAACACTAACACGTGTCTAGAACTGAATGACAGCAAGGAAGGACAGATACATACAAAGTAACAACCAACGCAACATTAATACGTGTCTAGAACTGAATGACAGCAAGGAAGAACAGATACATACAAAGTAACAACCAACGCAACATTAATATTGTCTGGGAATGAATGACATCAAGGAAGGACAGATACATACAAAGTAACAACCAACGCAACATTAATATTGTCTGGGAATGAATGACAGCAAGGAAGGACAGATACATACAAAGTAACAACCAACGCAACACTAATACGTGTCTAGAACTGAATGACAGCAAGGAAGGACAGATACATACAAAGTAACAACCAACGCAACACTAACACATGTCTAGAACTGAATGACAGCAAGGAAGGACAGATACATACAAAGTAACAACCAACGCAACACTAATACGTGTCTAGAACTGAATGACAGCAAGGAAGGACAAATACATATAAAGTAACAACCAACGCAACACTAATACGTGTCTAGAACTGAATGACAGCAAGGAAGGACAAATACATATAAAGTAACAACCAACGCAACACTAACACGTGTCTAGAACTGAATGACAGCAAGGAAGGACAGATACATACAAAGTAACAACCAACGCAACACTAATACGTGTCTAGAACTGAATGACAGTAAGGAAGGACAGATACATACAAAGTAACAACCAACGCAACACTAACACGTGTCTAGAACTGAATGACAGCAAGGAAGGACAGATACATACAAAGTAACAACCAACGCAACTCTAATACGTGTCTAGAACTGAATGACAGCAAGGAAGGACAAATACATATAAAGTAACAACCAACGCAACACTAACACGTGTCTAGAACTGAATGACAGCAAGGAAGGACAGATACATACAAAGTAACAACCAACGCAACATTAATACGTGTCTAGAACTGAATGACAGCAAGGAAGGACAGATACATACAAAGTAACAACCAACGCAACATTAATATTGTCTGGGAATGAATGACATCAAGGAAGGACAGATACATACAAAGTAACAACCAACGCAACATTAATATTGTCTGGGAATGAATGACAGCAAGGAAGGACAGATACATATAAAGTAACAACCAGTGCAACACTTTTACCAGTCAGGAACTGAAAGACTGAAACCAACAGCAAGGAAAGACTGACACGTAAAATATAACAACTTTGGCAACCAAAGCAACCCTAGCAATTGTTTGAAAGTGAAAAGCAAAGAACACACATAGTAGGTTTGTTATATAAATAAATGCTGTTTAACAATTAGTGATGCCATGGATACATAATTAGTTACACTCTGACACCCGTACATGTGTCTGGGGTGTCTCTGTATTTATGGATATCATGTTTATACAGGAACGAAATTAATTCCCTTCTTCCACGGCTGACCTCAATGAGTTTCCACCCAAGGAGACGAAACGGTTGTAGAAACAAACTATGGAGCTCTGACCTATCAAACCGTGGTTGCTTATTATTCTCAGTACTGCATATTGATGCGAGTTGTGTATATAATTTACAATGTCTATTCCCACATCTAGTGTAAATACATTGTGAGTAGTGCTATGTTAGATTACAAATTGACCAACATTTTTCGCTATCTATGATATTTACAACTGGCTTTCATCATTCCATGGGGGTATTAACTCTTAAAGAACGTGACGTTTTGGGGAAGAAGTTTTCTCCCTGAGAATAAGTTTTACTGTTACGGATTAAGGGTTAATTATTTATATAGTTTTAAAACTATAAAGACGTCATCAAGGAGGCTGTTCGTTAAGATTATCATTACTATCTATCATTGTCATCGTGCACCAGGTCCTGTATAGAACGTCGCTCTCATTACAACCCCCCGGCATGGTTCTAGATCTTCTACCAGTTTCCCTATCTCGTACATGTTCATGCTCAGTGAGTTTATTTCTCTCTGTGTCCACCTTCGTGCTGGTCGACCTCTGCTTCTTCTTCCAGCAACCATGCATTCCATTGCTAGTCTTTCTAAGCCACTGCCACATATAGTACTTTCAAATGGTATATACAATTCTTCCTTTCTTGATACATCATGATCATTTGTTTTAGCGTAACTTCGGATCACATTCAGGTTTACTTTCTTGTTTTTAATGGTTATATATGTTGCTTTTATTACTCTAGAAAACACTGCTTCACACTCTCTTAATTCGTCTCTGTCTCTTTGGATAGCATTGGTGTTGCTTCATCATTGTGATGAGCATTTTGCTATGTACGGCAGAACAGAACTGTTTCACCTACGCTTAAATGATTTTTGTATGCTCAATTCCATTTTGCTTCGCATAATCCCAAAATGCTAGTCTTACAATATTTCATTTACCTACCACTTGCGCTGTCTTGTCCAGTTCAGACACAGTTCTCACACTCCAGGTGTCAGTTCTGTAGATGTTCCTAGGTAAAAGGAGAGTAAGTCGACGATACAGACTCCTTGCGGCTTTCTCCGCATCACACCATATTTCTTCTAGAAATAGAACCTCCTTCCATGTTGGTTCACTGAGTTAGGGAAAGAAACTCTCATTAAACTTCCATAGTTGTCTCTTATGATATGCATGGCAGCTTACAGTGTTACCACCCTTTGCTTTCCTTGGACCAATTTACAAACGAGCAATAATGAAGGTTATATTGTAAAATTCAGATGTCTTGCAGCCGCGATTTCCCGTAATATCTATTCCACTTCTCATATATGTCTCTAGTTGTTTTGCAAAGGGGAGCGACAATTATAATTATTTGAAACTTATTTTAATGACTTCAAAAATATCTTCAATTCTGCAGACAATAAAAGCCACAAGTAAAGTCCACTCGACAATCGAAATGTAAGAAAGCCAATAACTAGCAACAATCAGTCTTCTTTCTTTAGACAGATTCGACATTTCCTATTTTTAATGAGACAGCCGGGGCGAACGTGAAAAGTAGGCCACTGTTTAGCTACTAATAAGTGTCAATTACGTGCATGCTGCGTGTAAGGTTAAGTATAGAGGACAGTTGAAACACGGTAGCGACCGGGTTGGCATGTGATCAAATTCCAATCAGGGCGGAGATCAGTTGGTCATTGACTTGGGCTCCCATGATCACCCAGACTTCAATGGGTACCAGGGAACGGTCTGTGAAATAAAGACCGTCAACATGATATTGACCACATCAAAACTAGAGTGAGGGCATCTGTGATGAAAGGCTGGCTAACGCAATTCGCAGTCCTGCATACCGAGTTCGAAAGCAGCTGCTCGTGAAGTGGAAGCAGACTGCCTTGTGTTGATTTTCACAATGATATGAGCGCGTTTCATTCAAAAAGCAATGGAAAACTAATAAACGTAAATTTGCCTCCTAGATCATAAGTTAGTTTTGTTGCATATTCTTTGCAGAACATTGCAGTCAACCCCAGCATGTTTTGCCGTTTGTGATTTCTTGGCAAGTTTACGTTCAGTAGTTTGCCATTGCTTTATGAACGACTGACACTCATAGTATCTCATGAAAACCAACGCAAGGTTGTCTGCTGGCAAATCGCCCGAAGATGTGTTTCGAAATCGGTATGCGGGATTACGAATTGCCATCCATCGCCGTGGAGACGGCTGTAAATCATCAATAGCCAACAAATGATGGGGTTGATTGCGACGTAATGTAAAGAAGATGTAACTAACTTCACAGCTCAAGTGCTGATTGTTTTATACAATTTGGAGCTAGAACCACGTGCACAATGCACCTCCATGCGTGCGTGTAGAAGGCGCCTTTACTTCACATTTTTGCAGGTCAGCATAGTCGAATGGGTAAGAACACGTGTTCTTAAACATCTGTAGTGCTGATGCCGAGGTAAGCGGTTCAAGCCCTACACCGGAGAGTTGGACTAAAATGTTGACCTGCCGTCCTTAACTTGGGGACGTAAATTACAAGTACCTCTCAAGTCAGAGTGGGTTCGCCTGATGGCGAGGGACACTGTTACTAGGGAAAGCTAATCAACACGCAAAATTCATTCCATCACTACATAAATAGCGTGTATGAACCACGCTTGAGGTCAAAGCGAGCGAGAGCCAACAACAACAACAAAAAAAGAAAGAAAGAAAGAAAAAACGTCACTGTTTTTCTGTATATTTTCCATGAACGAAGATCGGCGTGGCTGAGAGGTTTAACGTTATTAAACTTTCTCTTCTGTCGGAGGTGTAGTGGATTTGTTCCACACGTCAGCTAGTTGGGCGTCAATGTTGACGTCTGTTTCAGAAAACGATGGCTAACTACCGAAAGTACATTTGCCTTCTAAATCTCAAACAGTCAGTAGGAGCTGTATGTCATTGAAACGTCCTGCAATGGGCAGGTAATATAAATGAGTGAAAAACAGTCTATCTCGTGCTCTGTAGGGGGTGGGTTCGTTTCCACTACTACATCGATCTTTTTCATAGTCATTCTTTCGAGGGGAGTGCATCACTCCTAGCTATGCACTTCAAAGATATTTCCGTCGCCCTGCTACTGAGGTGAGTGCGTGGCGCGACACTGTGAGCTGTAAATTTAGTTTTGAATGTTTTTACATCTGTCTGCGGTTGTTGTAGCGTGAACTGCGTGTTCGGAACGATGGCGGTCGGCCTGTCGCTTGGAATTGACTGGATTCTGTTCACGAGTGCATTTTTTCTCGGAGACTCCCCGGGGTCGTCCCTGGAGCTACGGTGTTCGTGCTTTGTGCGATGCTTTCAGCTGGCCGCCTTGCCGAAAGAGACTGAGCCATATGGGATAAATCCAGGGGCAATGAAGTCGATCCTCTCGACTTTTAATGCAGTAATGTGTGGCTGCTGGTTTTCTAGTGACTGCCGCTTCCATCGATGATGAACTGTATTTACCGTGGGTAACTTTTCTGTTGGTATTCTGACGGCGACATTATGCACAGTGTACCTGTGCGGGATGTTGGCTTGTCGAGACTCCTGTCTATTCTACTTTTCACATGGGGCAGTGAGGAGCATTTCGTGTGATATTCACTGACACAGGAACGGAGCATAATGAGGACGACCCGTTGCCGTGAATTTGGAACCACGACTAACTAACTAACTAACTAACTAACTAACTAGCTAACTAACTAACTAACTAACTAGTTAACTAACTAAGTAACTAACTAACTAACTAACTAATTAACTAACTAACTAACTAATTAACTAACTAACAAACTAACTAACTAACTAATTAATTAACTAACTAACTAACTAACTAACTAACTTTGCATTTCAAAAGCCATTGTCTCTGATTTCGACATGCATATTTGTACGGTTTGTTTCCGCTATAAGATTTCCACCCAAGGTAAACGGACAAGTAACCCAGGATTGTGTTCTTTTTTTCCCCATCAAGCTTTGCCTAGGCAGGGACCCGCTGTTTCCGATCGACAGGGTTGTATTTTCCACCAATAGGGCTCTAGGGCCGAATCAGCCTCTACAGAATTATAATTTTCTGGGAATTGATGAATAGAAAATGCGACGAGGAAGGGAACTATTCATCCCACCACATGTTACACGGTCTATAATATGGGAGGGACTTACACTTTACACACCAAAATAACCATCTACTATGGGACTACCTTTATACACATATAAGTGGGTGTGTGTGTTTTTTGTGTGGTGTGTGTGTGTGTGTTTGTTTGTTTGTGTGTGTGTTTGTTTGTTTGTTTTTTTGTTTGTTTGTGTTGCGAAGTTCGTGCACTATGATTATAATCTCCGCCACTCGCTGAGCTGGGCTATGATCACGTGGAGCATAGAGGAGAGCGACTGGAAGGCTGACAGGATGAGAATAGATTTATGTTGATTAACAAGCCGCCTGATCCACATACCTTCTACTCGGGATCATGGCACTCTACAACTAACACCTGACCTGGCTCTTCATTCACCAGACCTGGAGTGGACCATCACGCGAACTGTTGGGAAACAACTTGGTGGCAGTGACCATCGATCAGTCTTGCCAACTGTAGAAAATAATCTTGTAAGTGAAAACAGCACCCTCTCAAGGTGGAACTACAAGAAAGCAGACAATGTACAGGCATAGCACCAATATACTGGTTAGAAATCTGAACAAAGATACAATGAAAAGGTAGATGAAGTGTTCGGCACAGGCATACTATGAGCAGCAAGAGAAACAGTACCAAGAGGATCTAATAAACAATACAATCTGTACTGGAGTAGTGAACTAGAGCAATTACATAATGATGTGGAAGTGTGTAGAAAGCAAGCAGAGGTCAAATCCAGCCAAGAGTAATAAACACAAGCTGGCAGGAGAAACCAGAGTGACTAACTTTTGAAAGCGACACATAGATGTTGTAGAAGCTATTAAAACAACTTAACGATGAGGGCACAGGGGGAAATTCAAAGATTGCACTACATAAAGATAAACGTCTTAACAGGAAAGCAAGAAGCTGACCATTTTGCTGACTCATTTGCACAAGATAACAACATTGAAATTAGTCCAGAGAAACAACAAGAGATTCGAGAGAAATGCATCATACAGGATATATTGAAATTATACACCTATCACACTCAGAGAACTGGAGCTAGCAATATCAAAACTAAAAATGGGAAAGTCGGCAGGAGCCGGCGGTATATTAAATGAAATTATCAAGAACCTAGGAACAATGGCAAAAACAAAGCTGCTCTACATCTTACATAATTGCTGGACCTTAGGCAGTGTTCCGTGAACCTGAGAAAAGCAATCATGATACCCCTCCTAAAATCAAGGAAAGATAGTTCCATTGCCTCCAGCTACAGACCACTCAGCCTTAACAGCGGTCTCTGAAGTGCACCATCATTCACAGACTGCAATGGTACATTAAAAGCAAAAACATGTTTATTCCACAGTAGGCAAGCTTTGGGCAGCGTTACTATACGGAAGAACAGGCAATTTACTTCTCTCAAGAAATTGAGGATCCATTCCAAGATAAAAGCTGGTGTTTATGGCATGGATAGATCTAAAGAAAGCTTTCGACAAAGACCGGAAAGAAGTTATGATGAAGAAATTGACAAGATTATAAAGTGAATGGAAGAATGTACAAATGGGTGAACGCATACTTGCACAACAGAAGAGCCCGGGTACAGATAACGGATTCAAGAGCAAGAAATGTCCACCATGTCTCGGTGTTGCCCAAGGTGAAGTCCTGTCCCCCACACTTTTCCCAATCTTCATAAATGATCTTGTTGCTAAACTATCACATAGAATTAAAGTGGCAATTTACGCTGATGACCTGGTCCCATTGATCACAAATGAACATGCACCAGTGGCCACCAGGCCGATGCAAAGAGCTGTAGATGCATTTATCGCATGGGTAAATAGAGTGGTGCTGCACCTGTCAGTGTTTATGCTGAATACCATGGGTAAAACTGCTTTTTTCAACCACCTAATAGCTAGATTTTCAAATCTACTCTTCAAATGGTGGCCTGGCATGCTGAGAAATTTGTCTGCTAGTAATAGAATTTTCTATAAGGTGCTGCAGTTGTCAGTGTTTATGCTGACACGCCATCTATTTACCCTCTCTTCGATGCAAAAGGCAAGCGTCATCCAGATAAATAGAATACCCCTAAGAGAATATGAAGAACCAACATACCTTGGAGTAACATTTGATGAAAGGCTGACATGGGGGAAAGCACATCAACAAAGCAGAAAACAAAAGTCAGAAGGAAATATAACCATCTCTAGAAAACTAAGTGGAACCACATAGGCACATGGGTAGCCAGCGGGAAAATACTTAGCAAAGTATATCAACAGTGCATATAACCACACATGGAAAACGGGTCACCTACATGGTGTTCAGCATAAAAAAACCAGACTACAAGAACTGGACATGGTACAAAATCAAGCACTTAGATTCCACACCGGTGGAATTAGATCAACCCCTATAGTAGAGATGGAGAAGATGGGAACACCCAAGCACTGAGATAACGTAGAATACGAAAACGCTAATACAAGCAGAACAGTTCCTCAGCTTGCCAGGCCACCCTATGAAAAACAGATCTGAAAACCAAGCTATTGGGCGGTTGAAAAGAAGCAGTTTTATCCCATAGGCCAAACGACTATGCAGAGAAACCATTGATCTGCCAACAGTTGGTATTCTCATGAAAACAATCATAGAACCAACTCCATGGAATGAGAAACTAAGACTGTTATCAGTTATTAGTTATCAGTTCATCTTAATTGCACTCCGGACAGGTCCATAGGTGCTCAGATCCTCTCCCCCCCCCCACCCCCAGCATATGCATCAGCGTCGTCTAATAGTGCCAGTTCTGTGTTAGTTGACGAGGCATCTAGTTTTCCCAATTTACCTCTCGCGTCTGGCCGTGCCGATTCTTACTCCCATGTCTTTCATCCTGGACAGCGATGTGGATTCACGTCAATGTCTTCTGTTCTCGCCATATCTTTAAGGGCGTTAATAACATCGGCACGATCCATGGGCTGGCCATCTACAGGGGGTGCAGAGCCAGCCAGTTTATCAGCTCGTTCATTTCCCTCGACTCCCGCATGTCCCGGGACGAAGATGAAGGTGACTTTACGGACAACAGACTTCCGCAGCGACTCAGTCCACTGTCTACGTACAGCTCCAGCTTCGACCTTCTGAATCATGCTCATTGAGTCACTTAGTACACACACGCTGGTATAATGCTGTGATTCCAGCCATATGAAAGCCTGTGTAACTGCCATCACCTCCATCGTCATGCTGCTCGTGGTCATAGAGTGGGCACCACTGGATTTTTGAACGGTTCGGCCCGCTGAACGGGCTGTAAATGCCCACGCACTTCTCTGCTGCTTTACAACAGATCCATCTGTATAGATGAGCACCTCGGGGCTATCTGAGTGTTCATAGAAGAGCGCGTTGACCTCTGCATTGACAGCGGCAGGGTTCTGCTCTCTGCACCGCCTGTCGAGTGTGATAATGCAGGAGAAAGTGCACTTAAAAGCTGGAGGCACCGGCACCCATTCCTTGCCGGGGTTGATACTGGTAAGACTGCAGACCTGTCTGACGACATCTTCCGCCCGACCCATCCATGATTTGCCCCTCTTTAGCCTGTTACCCTTTTCTCTGAATATAGCGTCATGCAGAGGGTGCTGCTCATCTGCACTTATTTTTAAGTATGCACGAGCTCTCCAGATCTTGATCCTGTGTTCCATTGTCGGGAAGTCAAGGAGGTATCTCTTTGCCATACAGCTGGTGTCTCTCGTGCAGCCCAAATGATGCGCATGGCTTCGATTTGTACCTTTTCAAGTCTTCCAATCTGTGTAGGGCTGACAGTGAGGAGGGCCAGGGCATGCTCGATGCGTGAAAGCACCAGTCCTTGGAACAGAAGTACTAGCAGTCTTTGCTCGATATTGGCAGTCGCCATGACTCTCATTGCTGACAAACCTTTTCGAGCTTTCGTTATGACATAATCGACATGATCTCTGAAGGACAGGCTACGATCAAGCCTCACGCCAAGATATGTCATTGACTGGGTTCTACTCAAAATGCTCCCATCCATTCTTACTGCCGGCAGGTCTGTGTTCACAATATGGTTGTTTAGGGAGAACCATGTAACCGATGCCTTTGCAGGGTTTGGCAAGGACGTCGGCATCAGGACACCATGAGGAAATTCGATCTAGTTCGCCCTGCATATCATTGGCAACCGCCTATCTATCTCTACCCTGTCGATACACGAGAATGTCGTCAGCAAATGACAGAGTCCTACCCCTCCCGTCCAACTGTTGTTCAGTGATCGGCACCGTTGAATAGACTGATGACAGTGGTGAACCATGCGGCAATCCTGGAGTATCGTTATCGGCTCAGAAGACCAACTCCAACATCTTAGCACCACCTTCCTTTGGAGCAGAGCTGCAGCTATCCATCGTACAATGTGAGGCTGCACTTGAAGTCTGAGGAGGGTTTGTATCAAGTGCTCGAATGATACTCTATTGTATGCATCCTCTAACTCTATGGGGCCGCACATGTCTCTTCTCTGACCTGAAATCCTTCGTAAACATCTTGAGCAAAGACCGCCGCATTCAGCCATGACTCTTTGTTACGTCTGTATCCTCCAAGTGTGGGCGGGAAGCAGCCAAGTTGTTCCAAGTCACAAGCAAGTCTGTGTGCTACAATTTTCTCCAGTAGCTTACCAGCAGTGTTCTGCATCGTAATGATTCTGTAGCCGCTTATCTTGGAATAGTCTTTGTTCGGTTTTGGCAGCGGCAGCAAGTAGCTGTGAAGCCATTCCTCTTTGTTCTGACCCCTCTGGATACTGGTGTTGAATTATCTGGCCAGTTCTTCCATGTCATCATCTGATATCACCAGTAGGTCACCATATTGGATGCCGTGTGGGCCTGGGGCGGTGTTGGGTGATTTCTTGAGCATTGCACGTATTGTCTCATCTGTGATTATGCATTCTTCTTCTGTCCCGACCCCCTCGCACAGCTGAGAGAGTGTCGTTATGGTCCTATGTCTGGCGGGCTCGTCTTTCTGGTCAGTCTGCTCTATGTAGCGTGCAAGAAGGGCCTTACCTTTATCCGCATCCGACTTTTTCCATGTGAGGTCTGTGCCTTGAAAGTCTGGAATACCCCTACGTTGTGCAGCACCGTTCATGCTCTTATGGAGGCGCCAGAATGTCGTAAGAGATCGCTAGGAGCACACCTTCCTGCAGAACTCGTCCCATTTCTCGGCCTTGACCTGTTTGGCGCAGGATTTGAATAAAGTCATGGTCCTATGGACCTCAGTCTTCAGGTCCGCCAACTCAACCTGTGGCGTGTTAGCCTTTCTGGCTTTTTGCCAGTCTTTGACAGTCTGCCTTTTTCCCAGCCATGCCTTCTCGACCTCTTCATTCCACCATGGTGGCTGCAACCATCTTTCTTGTCTCTTGCGGGAGGAAGTTAGTTTTCTTTTTCTGATCTTGCTTATGGCGTCTTGACCAGTGTTGTCGTACGGGAATGCATTTGTCTTGTTTCCTTGACTCCTGGCCCTGTCTTTCTCGATCAGGGGATGATACAAGGGTAGTGGTCACTGTCGTGGTATCCCAGTGTGCCCCACCGGCACCTTGGTGCGATGGTGGGCGACACCAGAGCCAAGTGAATGACGCTGTCAGAGTCACCTGGTCGAGTGGCTATTCTAGTGACCTTCCCATCATTCAGACAGACTAGGGCAGCAGATGCCAGAGCGTCCTCCAGATCTTCTCCCTGTCTATTGGTGATGCAATTCCCCCATTGACTGCCTCTGGCATTGAAGTCCCCACAGTAGATGATATGCCTTTCATCCATATCGAACAAACTCTGCCATTGTCGCACGTCGACCTTCCCATTTCGCGCATAAACGTTCACGATTACAAGCTGCACTGGCATCATTATTCTTAATGCCTGCACTTGCAGGGCATCACTGTTCCAGGCGGACATATCGATCTCAGACACTAGTATGTTGTCGCGGACCAGAATGGCCTGTCCGAGGTGCCGCCTGTTAAAGAAGCCCTGAAACACCGAGACATTGATTGTTCCGTCGCCGAGCTATGTTTCTTGTAAGACTACAATATCGCTTCCGTAGAGTAGTTTTTCAAGAATGGGTCGGCGTTGACTAAATGATGCACAGTTCCAATACAGTATTCGAACGAGTCCGATTCCCAATCTGTCACATTTTAACCGCCTTTTGCGCGCGCCAGCCCTCTTACCACGCTGTGTCCTTGTCGGTCGTCTGGTCGCCATTTTAGGCTTAACTATCGTCACCGGGCGCTGATGATACGCCGAAGGGAGTCCGGGCGCACTTGCACGAACTCCGTTGCACGGTCCGAACTCCATTTCACCATGAAAAATACACCTAATCCATAAACATTTCGAAAAAAGAACGTTCCAGTTGACGGGACGAAAAAATTCCCCGCCATCTTGCTCCAAGGGAACTCACTCTCTCGAGAGAAACTAAGACTGTCACTACAAAATCAGACAAATGTGAAAGGAATATTTGACAAGAAAGAACAGAACTATGTACAGCGACAAAGAAGAACAGAACAGTGTACAGCGCAGAGCAGCTACTCTCAATTTCCTTAATGAACAATACCTACAGGGACCTCTGAATTTTAGTCTATACAAGTGGGTCAGATGTGTGTGTATATCCATCCATCCATTATGTGCCATGTCGATAAGCGTGGACGGTCATGTTCTGCCATCTCACTCGATCACCAGAGTCGTGGATCAGCTCTGTGTTCCTGTCTCGATCATGCCACGTGGCCAAGCCATCCAGGTATTTAATTCTCGGTCTTCCCCTTGGTCTCTTCCATTCGATCTTGCCAGTTGTCACCAAGTTCTCCAAGTCATTTCTTCTAAAATGCCCATAAAATTTTGACTGCCTACGTCTAATGACTCTAATTAGTTTATGATCTTCATTTGTTTCTTGAAGGATTTGTTCATTGGTTTTTCTGTCTGTCCATGGTATTCTTTGCATTTTCCTCAGAAACCACATTTCCGCAGTCATCAGCTGTTTTTCAACTTGACAGTTCATTGTTCACGCTTCACATCCATACAAAAGTATAGGTTCTATGTAACACTTCAACACTCTTTTTCTCATTTCAATTGATATCGTTTTATTGGTCAGTATGTTTTTCATCTTGCAAAAGGCTACCTTCGCAATGGCAATTCTTGTTCTAATCTCTTCAAGGCATCTCCCATGAGATGTTATGACTGTGCCGAGATAACTGTATCGATTCACTTGCTTAAGAATATGTAAATTTACTCGTATATCACATTGTGATATTTCCTTCTTCCAAGTGACGACCATAATGTGTCTTCTTAATATTCAGTTCTAACCCTAGTTCTTCACTGTGTGCAACAACCGTATCTACTAAATTTTGCAGGTCCTGTTCATTGTCTGCAGTCATGACTGTATCATTTTTATATCTAATATTATTGATTTATCGTCCGCCAATGTTTATTCATTCCATATCTTCTATATTTCTGAAAATATTTTCACTGTACAGTTAAAAATGATCTGGAGACATTACACATCCCTGTCTCACGCCTTTTTTAATAAGCTGATATTGGCCTACATCGTTATCAATTCTGATGGGAGATTGTTGTTTCCAATGCATGATTGTTTTTTTTACAAGTCTTCGGTCTTTTCCATCAATTTGTAGATCTTCAAGCATCCTTATCATGTCGACATGTCTCACTTTATCGAAAGCCTTTGTGTAGTCAATAAAGCAAAGATAGAGTTATTTGTTTACTTATATAGAGAGTTCAATTACTGCTCTCAGTATATACACAGCATTCACTGTGCCCTTGCCTTCTACAAACCCACATTAGTCATCTCCTATTTCGGGTTGTATTTGCTTCCTGACTCTTTGCATGATAATTCTCAGCAGATTCTTCGTGATGTTGCTCATTGTAGTAATTGTTCGATGTTGATCACATTCCAAGGTTCCTGATTTCTTCGGGATTGCACCATTGGCACCTTGCCGTCTTGACAGACGATAGTTTGTGATTTAAAAAGGCATAATAACTTTTACCTATGGCGGTAGCGAATGTGACTGATAAGGCCAATTCGCGCTGTGTCTTCGTTCACAGTGGGTGCATGTGAACACGAGGTCATTTCCACCATCATGCACCATTTTACGTCTCACACGCTCGGTTTGCGACTTATTTGCAATAATTTTCTCCTTTGTCTTTATTCCATTTCTGATGTTTGCCCTCCATGCAACACGCTCAGCAGCGACCTATTCCCAATGTGCATTATCAATGCCTGTATCAATCATGTCCCGCTTACACACATCTTTGTATCGTAGTAGAGGCCGACCCTGATATCTCTTACCCATCTGTAATTCACCAAAAAAGATGGCCTTTGGTATTCTACCATCATCCATCCTCCTAAGATGTCCTATCCATCTAAGTCTACGAAGACTGAGCATGGAATAAACCGTCACACAACCTGATCTTTCCAATACTTCAGTATTTGTGATTTTGTCTTGCTACTTAATACCAAGAATTCTTCGCAGACACTGCATATGAAAGTTGTTTAAACGTTTCTCTTGGTGTGAGTAAGTTGTCCAAGTTTAACTGCCATAAGGAAGAGTACTAAGGACACAGGCTTGATAGACAAGGACTTTTGTTTTGGCAGTAAGCTTCCTGTTCTCCCAGACTCTTTTTCTTAACCTGTTCATTGTTGTTGCTGCCTTACCAATCCGGATGTTGATTTCCTGATCTAGGGATAATTTGCTATTTACCACTGATCCTAGATATGTAAAATGGTCTACCGTCTCTAGTTCGGCGTCGTCAATAAAGGTCTTCTTATTGCTAATTGTTAAACCAAATTCAGAACAAGCATTGGAGAATGCAGATAGTAGACATTGCAATTCTTCCTCAGAGTGGGTCATAACTGCAGCATCGTTCTTCCTAACTCTTTGCATGATAATTCTCAGCAGAATCTTCGTGATGTTGTTCATTATACTAATTGTTCGATGTTGATCACATTCCAAGGTTCCTGATTTCTTCGGGATTGCAATAAATATATAATTACATAATTCAGGAGGTATATCTCCAGTATCGTATATTGCGTTCAGCAGTCTGGTGACTTGGTCTATTCCATATTCTTCTAAGGCATTGATCATTTCTATTGTGATGTTATCTGTACCAGGGGTCTTGCCAGTTTTAATATCGTTAAGAGTATTCTGAACTTCCATCTTCAAAATTGATGGTCCTTCATTATTATTCCGATGATCATATTGTTCTTCTCTTGTATCATCATAAAGGTCTTTCACATAATCTGACCATGCACGTAAAATCTGATCTTTTTCTATTATGATTTTACCATCTTTGGTTTTTAGGCAACCCGTTGATGTGTGTGTGTTCTTTTGTTAGTGATGTCATTAATTCTTTTGTGCATTAATTTGGTATTCCGTGTTTTGTTTTGGTTTTCAATTCCTTGCAATTTTCCTCAAGCCATTTTCTTTTGCCTATAGGTATATATATATATATATATATATATATATATATATATATATATATATATATGTGTGTGTGGGGGGGGGGAGTGGGGAGGTTATAATAGCAGTACTTATTTCTTGCTTACGACACTTAGCGAGAGATCAACAGCAACGAGAGAAACTGAGGGTCCTATACCTGTCTTGTACCGAAAAGGAATTTGGAGTTAATATTGAAAAGAGTTCATATTGAGTAGGGAATAGGATGAAAAGAACTCGAGTTCTGAAAGTAACAACAATAATTGGTCACCAACAGAGACTGACCCATGAAGAGAACAGTGAGTAACAGTAAAGAGTAATCAGGCCGGCACGCAAATAAACAAACTTGTCACGTGACGATGTGTACCTCGTGACAAGAAACAGCTGACATCTTTGGTCAGCCAGGGAACTTCGTAGCAGCAACATCTACGCTTCCGCACTAACCTTGCGGTAAACTGTCGATATGAGTTTCAATCGGAAAGTGATTGTGAATCAAGTTGTTCCACACGCAACTGATTATGCGGACAGAATGTCAACCGTAGTGGCCTGAACCGGCACACCTCACGACGGAGAGACGATTTGCGCTGCAACCAACCTTACTGAAGGTCGAAGTCAGTTGACGACCGCCATTACTCTGGGTCAGTGTTTGACCAATCGACGACGAAAATTTGTTGTACTGCACTTTAGACAACAGAATAACGGAGTAGTACGCTCCTGACGATAAGCGCACAACACATCTGACCGTCTGAGCAGCGTGTGAGTGGCTGAGTATGTGAACGCGATAAAAAAAAGTCTGCGGTACTCAGAACTTGCATAGAAGGCTGTTCAGCAATAAACTAAGTGTTTGTACCTTAGGACACAATGGTTATTCACTTTGTTCAACAGTGTCGTCAGTTAACTGTCATGTACTTTCGACGAGCCCAAGAACAGTCATTGGCAATACCCACAGCATATCCATCATCTGTGCTGTCTCTCATTCACACCTATCTGTCCTTTATCTCTTACAAAGAACAGCAACGAGAGAAGCTGGGGTAGACACACCCACAGTATATCCATAGTCCGGGCTTTCTCTGGTATACGTCGTTCCATGATTTCCATTATGGGGTATGCACTCACACACAGCAAGAAAAAACCTGTTGGTCACGCGCCAGTACCACACAGTATAATAATCTTGCTTCGCTGTGTCTACCCATATCATGTGAATTACCGGTGGTCTGATCTTATACAAACACAATAACACAATGCATTGGGCGATTTGATCCTATAATACATGGTATAACAATCAACCTTACTGACCCTATTTCATACGGAATAGTATGAATGAAGCCTCGTGTTTGTAGATTGTCCTATTCCGCATATCCCATGTGGCATATCGCGGGTATTTCTTCTTCTGTTGCGTTCATCCGGAGTGTTTTTTCCCCCCAGACGTAATTGCGATGTGTCCAGTTAGGCACCCTTGGGCCAAGACCCTTAAGCCAACACATCCGACTTTAGCGTGCGTTGTTTTTTTATTCAGGTTAGCATTCATGGGGCAGGTACTATACCAACCGTTCTCCTCTCTCTCTCTCTCTCTCTCTCTCTCTCTCTCTCTCTCTCTCTCTCTCTCTCTCTCTCTCTCCCTCTCTCTCTCTCTCTCTCTCCCTCTCTCTCTCTCTCTCTCTCCCTCTCTCTCTCTCTCTCTCTCTCTCTCTATCTCTCTCTCTCTCTCCTTTTTCATATATACCATACACGTGTGTATGTATACTATAGTACGAATATTTGTTGATGTACATAAATGTATGATGTGCGCTCACACATATCAGTCCACCCAGACTTTAGGACTCGCTTTGTACACATAAAGGAGCAAATAAAATGAGTTTTGTTAGTATCACCATCACACTTAAGTGCACACATCATTGCTCTTTAATATTCGTCCACTATGGCGAACCCATTCACTGGCACTCACTCATGCATTGTACGTACATCCACTGGGACCCATTAGCTTTCACTCTTGGATAACTATCACATCTCCAGTGCTTCCAGTTTCCCGCCTTCCTTCCTGCCCCCTTTTGCATGAACCACTTCCACTCATTTACCTGGGACTTTCACTAAACCGTTACCACCCACTACCGGGTATCATCCCCTAGCCCGGTCCCCATGACCCACAGGCTCCCACGGCTATGTATAAAAGATGATAAAAAGTAGCAACATTTTTCTTTAAAATTTTCATATTTCTTTAATTGCTCTCATGTTGTCATCTGTTTATTCTTCTCATCCTGTCCTTATGCCTTAATGTAGTTGTCAGGGTCTTAACCCTGGCTCGTTAACCTAACACATGTGAGACAGTACAAGTACAACGTGATTTGACTTGAGACTCAACGACACGAAGTTTCGATGGATTTATTTACAGATCACGATCTAGAGATGATCATTACAATACATAAGTTATAACAATACACTTACAGGCAACCCACAGCTTACAGTCTATCTCACAAGATGTACAAGCACTCGACTTTCGGGCCACAGAACTACACAAGCCTTTCTCCCATCATACGTCCAGTCGAGTCCGAGTCCCAGAGCTGTCTGGCTATTTCTCGCAACGCGCCTGCCCACCTGAAGTGGCTTCACGAGGCCTGCGTGCGTCCTGCTTTGTCCTTGCCTGACCGCTGGCTGTCTCGTCAGCCAGCAACCTCGCAGGCAGGTAACTAATACTCGCCTGGCGGGCGTAACGATGTTACGGCATCCCCGCTAGGAACTATTCGCCTGGCGGGCGTAACGATGTCCCTGCATCTCTGCTGGCAATACTTTAGACTCTGACAGTAGTCACCTGAGGGTCTTCTCCGTGACTATATGTTGTGTTTTGTGTATGTATTTGATTGCTAATGAAGGCTGGTCGCCGTAACGTCCTGTCTGTTTCGTAATTAAGTTCTCTAAAGCTGCATTACTTTGTGTTATTTTATATTGTTTACATTTCCACTGCACTACCGCAGTTCCACCAAATTTTATTCGTAATGGAGGAGCGGGAGTGCACATAGAATACCCTAATAATACTATGGACACGGTCAGAGTACCAACAGGAATATACTGTCATAACTATGATACAGGATTCCATGCAATGAAGATAGCAACAGAGATATTAATGAATACCAACCAAGGTAAACAGGCTTGTACTGCTATTGGCAGATGCAAAATCAGTACTTGTAGCGGTCCAATTTGGGAAATTGCTAGTACTACGGACACTAATTTCTGAACTAGGCAGCCAGTGTAAGGTCACCACACAGTGGATACCATCTCACTGTGAAGTACTTGGAAACCGTACGAGAGAGCAGATCGACTAGCTAGGGAAAGAGGAATAAAAGACAACCTGATGCACCTTTTTCATACCTCAAGTCAAACAGAAAGCCACCAACACCAGCTCAAGACGATTACCACGGTAAAGACAGACCAGAACAAGTCTTTATTCT